>JAODUP010000435.1:190000-202500 GCA_025642065.1 Paralvinella palmiformis | reverse complement strand
TAATAGTCCATCACTCAGGTGTAGTCCATCGGCTTATAGAATGCCATTACTCAAGTCTTACATAAAATCTCGAAAGCAGTATTTTTTCAAGAAAAGAAAACTTAGATGGTGCTATCGTCTTCCGAGTCTAACAGCCCTATCTAGAATTACAAATTGACATCTGTCATTCACATATGACAGTTTATTTCTCTCTAAAACTCTATATAGTGTAGTCTCCTTGTATTGAAACACCAAGAAGTGAAATAATAACGTCGATGAAAGCGCAATTCGTGGCAGCCGATGTTAGCTAAATTGACCAATACTAAAAGTGAAACAGGCGTGAACTATATATATATATATATATATATATATATAGTTTAAGTTTGTATTGTCCAGACATTATATAATACTTGGACTTGGGTATTCATCATATATTTTCTAGGCTATGTTTCTATTTAGTTGCGATATCAATCTTGATAATAATAGAGTTAACAGATGTTATTAGATGTGACATCAGTTCTCACATCTGACAACTCTAATTATAACTTTTATATTATGAGCTTGGTCTAATGTAATAGACTAGATTAATTGTACCTGTCTCCCTCTCTCTCTCTCTCTCTCTCTCCCTCTCTCTCTCTCTCTCTCTCTCTGTGTCCCCTGTGTATGCATTCAATTATGTGTCGTGTGTGGGTGTGTGCGTGTGCGTGTACACGATTATATGCTAGTTTGTTTGCTTGCCTACCCATCTCTTTTTCTGTTTATCTATTTTATTCTGTATCTGTCTATATATATAATATATATATATATATATATATATATATATATATATATATATATATATATATATATATATATAGTTTGTATATGTCCCCCCCCTCTGTTTCTATCTCTCTCCCATTCTCTCTTTTTCGCTTTCATTTTGCTAGTTTGTGTGTGTTCTTTGTTTGTATATATATATATATATCGGTCGATCTTTCCGTCCATTCGTTCATCTATAACACCCCCCTCCAGAGAAATTCACATCACTGTCTATTTTTCTAATTAATGGCTTACTCCTGCCACAATATCAGCCACGTCCAATCTTCGCCCAGAAACCGGACTTTTTTCTAGATGTAAACATTTAAATAATCCGTTAATTAAAGCACAATCCCCGACAAGTCATGACGCAACCCACTCCGACAGGTAATGTTATAATCTGTACTCAGCTCAGTTTTTAAACACGAATTGTTTAGACATTGAGTAAACAAGAGAAAGTAGACAGCGTATTATAAAAACTTGATTTACGCTCACCACAGTCTGTGTGACGTCTAATTCGTGGTATTCGTGGTATTCTCTTTTTTTTAATAATTATTCACCTTTCTGCACTTCGACTCCATTAAGGCGCTTCTTCGGCGCAGTTAGGAACGCACTCGGTTACAGATCTTCGGGTTGTCGGATCGAATCGTAGTGTTACGTGTGGGCTGACTCGGTTTCGATCTGATCATCCAATTCCCGTACGAAGAATATCATTCACATTTCATCATTTAATCAGCGATGCAATATTAATCTGTATACTCTGGTAATATGTATACTCAGTATTACATCAAATTTTCAAGTAATCTGTCTTAAATCTCAGTTAACAATACACGTATTTCAGGGAATATACATATTGCCTGATCATACAGATTAACTGTAAAAAATATGCATATAAAGTTAAATAGCAACTGGATAGATTGAAGCAATACATAATTTTCTCAGATCTTTCACGGTGACATGTAGACTCAAATTCAACAACCGAAAGATGCAAGCGTAACTTTCCTTCGAATTAAGGCATCGGACAACCGCAGATAATGAATGAAACAGGAAGCAAATGTCTCTTGGTAATAAAAAATACAAGAAGACAAGGATCACATCCGTGACAACATTCCCGCCAATAATTACCATCAACTTCTGTTTTTTAATTCGTTTTGCCGACAAAACTCGCTGTTACTCGTCGAAGTTCCCGTGCAATTCGCTAGGGGCGCCGAAGCTCATTACGGAAAACCGGAAGTAGACCAGGTCCCTGATCATATTGGCCAGAGACGTTTCCTCTGATCTTACGGAGAGAAGAACTCAGAAATACAACTAAGTGTGTGACTCTATTGAAATATGTCTCATTTTTCGATAATGTAACATGAAGTGGCAGATAACGTTTGATTTTAGTCATAAAAATATAAGACAGCTTTTTTCGGTGGCGAATTGAGTGCTTTTTCTCACGTTAACAACGATGTGATTCAAATTCTGAAAATATTAATACAAATCACCTTTCTTATTATCAACAATCTCTCTCTTTCTCTCAGTATATATATATATATATATATATATATATAATCGTGCACACACACTCACGCACACACCCGACACATAATTGAATGCAAACACAGGGTTCAGAGAGAGAGAAAGAGAGCTACCATTAATCAAGTCTATTACATTAGACCAAGATCATAATATAAAAGTTATAATTGGAGTTATCAGATGGGAGAACTGATGTCACATCTAATAACATCTGTTATTATCAAGATTGATATCGCAACTGAATAGGAACACAGTCTAGAAAATATAGGATGACTACACAAGTCCTAGTATTATATCCCAATACAAACTTATTATATTAATATATCTATCCACTGTCTATATAAATTAACTATATATATATATATATATATATATATATATATCTGTCTGCCTGTCTGTCTGTCTGCCCCCCTCTCTCTCTCTCTCTCTCTCTCTCTCTCTCTCTCTCTCTCTCTCTCATATATATATATATATATATATATATATATATATATATATATATATATCCAATCCACAAAACCAGAATCAGGTATTGAATACATAATCTGAACCGAGAATCGACTAGCATGCTTGTATTATTTATTTTTACTATCTGTACTGTACTGTACTAATTTTATTCAAGGACGAGTTGTCATAATCCGCCATCTTAGAACGTTTATTTACGGGGTTGTTTATTCCGCAATTCCACACAAAACCCGACGCCATCGATCGCTAAAAGCTGCCAATAACCGCTCTGTTGATCTCTAAACAGAAGTATCGCCGTCTAAAGATATGCGCCGTTGTATCGGTTGACTAAACGCGTCATAACGGTGTTATCTCTCCAGCCACAATTGTTCTCCGTTTAGGTGCATCTCTCTAAATTTGGGCACCAGCTTGACAGCAGACAGAGATAGTACAGCGTGTAAAGTGGATCCCGTTCTTTGGATCCCTAAAATTTCAGTTGAGGTGTTGTCTCCCGGATTTATCTTGGTAACTCTCGGTGAGGTTATGATAATACCATAAACATTATAATGAAAGATGATTTCAATCCTATGACTGTCATATATTATCATTTGAAATGATAGTCGCCGCATCAATGATGATCCTGCTACTGATGATGGTGATGATTATGATGATTATGATGGTAGTAAAAATACTACTACTAATAATAATAATAATTAATTAGTGATAGTAAATAATAAATAACAATAAATACTAATAAATAACTAAATAATAATAAACTCTTTTTAATTATTATTACCATTATTATCCTCCTCATTATTATTATTATTATTATTATTATTATTATTATTATTATTAAAATTAAATTCCTGTAATTCTTGGACAGTTACTAACTACACGAACACCCTAATAAACAACCCTATTTAGGTTCACGTTTATACTTGGGCTCAAACAACCTTATTGGTCGACTACCTGCCTACTGACCCCGGACCTGTCCTAGATACACAGTACACGCTCGACTATAACAACATCCAATTACGACCACCCCGACCCCGGCCCCCCGACCCCCGGCCGTCTAACCCGTGAGAAGCCATTACGGGGCAAAGGCCGAGACAAGCCGGTCGCATATTTAGTTCCCGAAATCTTACGATGCGTACCGGCCCGTATAAGCCGCGGACAATATGATATCTGGGGCCGGGCCCCGCGGGCTCAGTAAAACAGACCATAACGACTTGGTCTATTGGCGAAACGAGGCGTTGTCTGTACGGCGTAACCCCGGAACATTAACAGCGAAGTACCCGGGGTATTTACCTCGTCTGGCTGTACTCGATGTCATCTAGGTGTGTGGGGGTGCGTGTGTGTGTGAGTGTGTGAGTGTGTGCGTGCGCGCGCGCGCGCTCTCAGGGGTGTGTACACACACCGGGTTGATGCTCTCAACAGGACATAAACGTGAGAGAAGGACCAGGCTAAAGGCCTCCGGTAGTAATTTCGTTTGATTCTCGAAGGCGGCGAGGTCAAGATGACTCGGAGTGGGGCGAGATTTGATGAATCTCGACAGATATGCTTCGGTTAGTGAACATGTCTGGATCTACAGTGGAAGGGGGACCTATGTACCGTGACTATTATACACAATTTACTACACACACAAAAATACACACACAAAGGGAGAGAGAGAGAGAAGGTTGAGGGAGTGGGGAGGTTTTATAGATAAAAAGATAGATATATAGATAGATAGATAGATAGATAGAGATAGATAGATAGATAGACAGATATATATATAGATAGATAGATAGATAGATAGATAGATAGATATAGAGATAGATAGATATAAAGGTTAATACACCATACGTATTATACGCAATCCACAAACACACACACACACACAGAGAGAGAGAGAGAGAGAGAGAGAGAAAGAAAGATATATAGAAAAGTATATAGATAGATAGATAAATAGATAGATAGATAGATAGATAAATAGATAGATAGATAGATAGATAGATAGATAGACAGATAGATAGATAGATAGATAGATAGATAAATAGATAGACAGATAGATAGATAGATAGATAGATAGATAGATAGATAGATAGATAGATTTATTTATTTACTAATTAATATAACCGATTGATTAATTAATTGATCCATATGTATTATATTACATTATCCCAATAATAAAGCTGTATGGCTGTAATTAGACCTGACTGCTTTCATTTTTGTTATCTACACGATCTGTTATCTCATCAGAACTTCCTTCTGACATCAGTTATCTCTGATTAGCTCCGAGGCAGATTCATCATAATAAATAGGAATGTATTATAACATGTCATTGCTCAGGGTCTTACATGACCTTGTATAAACGATCCATATATGTTAAACTCGTTATTCTTTCCGGGACTCATAAGGAAGCAGCGTGTTTCTAAAAGTGGGATACAAAACAATCGGGAAATATAATTTAAAACGAAAGAATAACAATTTTTTATTCCAAGAATATTTACGAAACCCAAATTACAATGGAGCAATTATTTTCATAACATAACAATTAAAATATCGAATGTTAATAGTAATATATTCGCGTTTAGACCTTGCAATCTATCAATATCCCTGAAGATGATTATGATTGATGTTTTACGGCCACTTTTGTGCACATGGTAAGCTAAATGGGTCGACCGACCTCCAAAGGTAATGAAGCGAAGTCAAAGATGAAACACACTTCAGATATGCCCACGTCGACATTCGAATACGGGTGATAGTGATCTGTGATCCAACACGCTACCGTTAGATCACGGAGGCACCCTATAAATATCCCTGAAGTTAGGGCAAAAAGGAACATTCTTAACACATTTTCCGTGTGTTCTTACGCATCCTTTTTTTAAACATGTGTTGACTCACATAACTGCTGATGAGAATGTTTTAAGGAACACTTTTTTTTACAAAAATATTAAATTGTTTAATAATATCACTTAAATGTTTAGTGCTACTGCTAGAATACAATAAAAATATTCTTTTGTTAGCAAAGTTAGCAGAATTTGCGTATCAACTAAGACAATATAAACAATTTGTTTCTTTTGAAGCTTAATTAAAATACAGGTAAGAAACCTGAACGCCCTTGACCATGCCCTTATATATTTACGTAATTTAATGCTTAATATCCAAATAAGGTCATAACTGAGATATTCCCCTAAATGCCCGAATATCGTATCCTCCACCGGCCTTCATCAATTTTAAATAAGGCATCGTGGAATACGCATTTACCATATTAACAGATCGCATCAGCCCGGTCGTTCCCGCATCACGTATCAATCCTTCCAATGTCATCGTAATGCATTTCAGCGAATCACCGACATCGTCCCCGTTATGTCCAGAAGTCGATTGTCTACGGAATAGGAACGATCTCCGTCGACAGCTGGTTGGGATTATATCATCGATGAACGTCGGTTTTCGTCGACTTCTCGTCAATTAATAATGCATCCCGACCGACGCTAGCGTATGTCGCGAAGATGCGGACGTCGGCTCCACGGGGGCTCGCGCCACTAAAATCATTCCCTCATTTAATTTACATCTGATAGTAGTCTGGGAGTGGGATTGGGATTGGCTCTGTGACGCTGGGGGAGTGGGGTAGTTGATTGTGTTTCTGATGGCCACTTCTGCTGAACCCGTATCATAACGATTGTAATATGTAAGTGGGCAGAGGGATGTGTAGAGTGAGTGGTGGTGGTGGTGGTGGTGGTGGTGGTGAGTGGTGGTGGTGGTGGTGGTGGTGGTGAGTGGTGGTGGTGAGTGGTGGTGGTGGTGGTGGTGAGTGAGTGAGTGAGTGAGTGAGTGAGTGAGTGAGTGAGTGAGTGAGTGAGTGAGTGAGTGAGTGAGTGAGTGAGTGAGTGTGAGTGAGTGAGTGAGTGAGTGAGTGAGTGAGTGAGTGAGTGAGTGAGTGAGTGAGTGAGTGAGTGAGTGAGTGAGTGAGTGAGTGAGTGAGTGAGTGAGTGAGTGAGTGAGTGAGTGAGTGATGAGTAGTGTGATAGTTATGATGAGTAGTGATAGGTATCATAATCAATTAGTATTATCTTCTTTATTATACTATCTATCTATTTTCTCTCTATCTATCTATCTATCTATCTATCTATCTATCTATCTATCTATCTATCTATCTCTATCTGCCACTCTCACCCTATATTCCTCCTTCCTCCCACCCACCCTCTCTCTCTCTCTCTCTCTCTCTCTCTACATAATACTATGAACTGTTGTTTTACGGCCACTTTCGTTCACATATTTAGGCAATTGGACTAATTAACCAAATGTAATATGGCGAACTGAAAGAAGAGGCCTGGATATGAACTTAGGTGCAAGAGGTATGTGACTGACCGCACTACCCGGTAAAGAAGCCTCTCACTCTTTCCGTGTGTGGGGGGGGGGGGGGAGATACACAAACATGCATGCGGGGATATTAAATTAATATCTTACATTTATCAAATCGATAATATCTCGCCCGTCTGGGTCCTCTCTTCTTCTACCTAATTCGTCTCCTCTTCAACGTCCATCTTCACATCTCTGCTCTCGTCAGAAAATTAGGATCCAGATCCCCGTCCGAGAGAACAGGAATCAATAAAACCTCATAACTTATGTCGCCCGAGTTTTTAGCTAAAGTCCAATTCGGACGGAGCTTCGATCGTCCATCAGAGAGCAGTGGTCGTACTACGAGGTGGGGGGGGGGGTGGTGACGTATTTAGCTTCACGGGGCTCGGGGCAAACGGCCGCTCAATGACCACCCAGTAACTATGATAACCGGTAGACATCTATCGGAAATTGTGACCATCTCGACCCCAGGGTCGCCCACTAACTGTTTAGGTCGTTGAGTGATGGGTCAGATACAAAATGGTTGTTAGTATCAATCGGGCGAGTCAATACCTGTAACGTTCTAACCCTACCTCCGCCGTCTCCCTTATCTAATATTAAGCCTCACTGACTGATTCACTGACTCACTTACTCACTCGTTCCCATAAGATCTGTACCTACGTATATGCATTTGCATGCAGGCTTAACAATGTAAATGTTGCTGTTTTAAGGTCAATTTTGTGTACACATTAAGACTAAATGGGTCAACCGACACACAAAGGTAACAAGGCAAAGACAGTGATGAAGTATCCTTCTCACGTAGTCTGGCCTCGAGGTTTTAGTGCAGGTGATACAGTTGTGATGATAATCTCGTCCCTTACACACCACCACACATACACGCACGCATACGCACACCACACCACACACACACACATATATATATATATATATATATATATATATATGAGGGTATATTACGTTTGTTTGTTCGTTCGTTTGTGCATGCATATGTCCGTTCATTCGTTGATTCGTTCGTTCCTTTATTGGTTTGTGTCTTTTGGTTGTTTTCTTGTTTATTTGTTTGGCTGTTTGTTTGGTTAGTTGGTTGTTTGTTTGTTTGGTTGTTTGTTTGTTTGTTTGTTTGTTCCAAAAGAAGAATTAGCGTAAAAGAAAGTACAATATCAATCTTTCTTTCTATCTATTCCAAATCAACAATAGGCCGATCAAAGGCTGGCTCCATAATTACACGGAAATCATAAGCTTTACGATAATAGTAATATTTACTTATAGATAGGGCGGGCCCATCAATGAATTGTTTCATTAAGTTGCATCAGTACCTGATGAACGTCTGATAGTAGTCAGTTAGAGCGTGACAGTTCTAACTGATCGTCACGGTATACAGTAGGTCAGAAGGCCTAATATCGGATGCGGCACTACAGTATCAAGAGTAGTTCATCTCTCTAGATGACGCACAAGGTTGTCTCCGTCTAATATTCTTTCGGTTACGAATCCTATATATTTCAGTTAGGGTTAGGGTTAATAACGGATCATATGCGTCTCCATCATTTGAAATGATGATGATGCTGCTGATGATTGATGTTTTACGGCCACTTTTGTGCACATGCTAGGCTAAATGGGCCATGAGACCTCCGAAGGTAATGAAGCGAAGTCAAAGATGAAACACCCTTCAGATATCCTCACGCCGAGATTCGAACTCAGCTGTTAGTGATCTGTGATCTACCAGTTAGACCATGGAAGTAGTTAGCCATGTAAAAAGTCCTTTCGGCCATTATTATTATTATTAGTAGTAGTAGTAGTAGTAGCAGTAGTAGTAGTAGTAGTAGTAGTAAGTAAGTAAGTAAGTAATAATAATAATAATAATAATAATAATAATAATAATAATAATAATGTGTTGCTGACAACAATGTGTCAGCCATAATGCCATATTTTTTAAATTAACACCATTTAAGCACATAATAATAATATGTATTTAGATACTTTATTGTATTTAGTATCATTGACGGCCATGTACATTCGTTGGTACAGGAACAAACGCCAACATAGGGGTATATCATTCGTTCCAAGTACACACACACACACACACACACACACACACACACACACACACACACACAACACACACACACAACACACACTGGTGAGACATTACACATGTCTCAGCAAGAAAAGTCGCCACTCTGGATTCAGTCCCCTGAAGAAACGTCCAGAGTTTGAATTCACATGTTAGCGATATATATTGTATGTTAGATGCCTTATGTATACACCACACGTACAAAACAACCCAACATATATATATATATATATATATATATATATATATATATATATATATATATATAACAATAAATCACATAAATAGTATAACACTATATATATATATATTTCACGTTGCCAAGTTCCGGTTTATTTAGTATCGCTCTGATTGGATGATACAAGCTTGACGTCAGAATAATTGGCGTTGTTATGATGGCGTGACTGTAAAAACCTCTACATCTCACGAAATAAGTTTGTCAACGGAACTGTTTGTTATGTAACAAAAACATGTCTCCGCCAAGACAAAGCTATATATATATATATATATATATATATATATATATATATATATATATATATATATATATATATATATATATATATAAAGAGAGAGAGGGGGATGGATGGATGGCTGGATAGATTGACGGATGGTTGGATGAATGAATGAATAAATGAATGACTGAACAAATAAACATAGAAAATAATGGAAAAGTCAGCCATGTACAAGATATGCAGAGAAAAAGCAAACATTCAAGCACACCGACTGACAGACATACAGACATACAAACAGACAGGCAGCCCTAGAGTCAAGGTTATTACTATTCACATGCTATTTAAGACCAGTTAAGGTTCAATCACAGCTTACAATGGTTCATGTCTTAACATGGCTATTGGTAAATGTCTACTTGGTATCTTCAGTCACATCACTGTCAGATCCTTATAACATGATTATCTTGTCATCTACAGTAGACATTCAATAGACTTATTGCCATATCTTTGTTTAGGTAATCACAGACACACACGCACGCGCGCACACACACACATACACACACATAGATACACACATACATACAAACACGCACACACACACACACACACATATATATATATATATATATATATATATATAGAGAGAGAGAGAGAGAGAGAGAGGGGGGTAGAGAGAGAGAGAGAGGGAGGGTACACCCTCGATATCCATACTACACAAAGCCTAATATCTGTGGTATTTTAGGAGGTGTTGTCACATACAATTATAGGTGTCACTCAATGGGTTCCAATTATTCTTCAAAGTAAACAAAGAGTTGTTTCAAGCCATGCAATGGATAAAGGGGTCATGTGATCAATGAATAGATGTGTTTAATTGCTGTCATTACCCGATTTGTGTTGTTTGCAAAACGTTAAAGAAAGCTTTATTTATATCGTTAGTCGTTAATCAACTTGTTTGACCAATGCGCTATACCATAAGCAAATAAGAGCCTGTTATTTATAATGGAATATCAGTAATAGGACGTAAATGAGCGGCTTTCTCTATAAGCGCAGAAGCCAGATGTGCTGCATTATCAAAATCTTCACTACAAAGCCACAACAAACAATAGATGGCGATTGTGTTGTTCTGTGGGCACGCGATATTAAACGTAGAACTGTTAGCGACGTTCTTCTACAAAGGGAAAGGTTTATATCTGTAGACACGTATATTGTATATGCACAAAACGACGGCGAACAACAAAACACACATATCTGGAACGGGTGTGTTTTCCGACATGCGCGGACACCCAAATTTCAGAAGCAAGGAATGCACACACTATCTTACTACAGTTCACGAAGCCCAAAGGTAGTGAATGTGACATTAAGTGTATTACGAGTCCTGAATTCAGTCTGAAGAACAGTTCCTCACTAACGTCCAATTAGGCTGCCATGACTGACTTTGTATTACTAACTGCTAATTTAGGTTTGTGTGAATGCCAGTGTGAGTAGTGTTGTTAATTAATATACATTTATACTTATTTGCAACTAAGAAACCTGGATAAACAAGATATGTTTTGCTGTGAATTGATAACTGTTTGTTTTCTCTCTAAGTCAGACCTCTTTAGAACGCCACCCTCTTTATAACACCATATTTTCTGGTCCCAAATGTGGCGTATAAAGAGGGTGTACTGTATTACAAGGTGATATGGCTTTCTCATATTAATCGGATTGTCAGCCTCTAAACGATTTCTAATAACCAATATTGTAACAGATATGTCATATCCATTCTTTATTTTATACTTCACAGTCATTCTCTACATTAATGAAGTATAGATAATCTTCACCCGTTAACTTTCCATAACATATAGCCGCTGGCGGGCTGTTTACAACGCGTTCAGTTACCGAAATCCGCCATTTCGTAAGGACCAGATAGTCAGTCGGTGCTCGCCCTAACATCATTCTCTAACAAGTAACAGGTGCGGAGGGCGAAAACCGATAATTAAAACAATCTCCGGTTTCTGGGAGCCTATTGTTAATAATTGAATTTCCACGCCAAGAGTGGAGAACTTGTCATAGCGGGATTGGTGGATTGTAGGGTGTTTCTTGTTTGTTGGGATGCCGGCTTAACATATGGAGAGTGACGGGGAGGGTTAGGAAGGGTTACTGGTATGATAGAAAAAACATTCATGTGGGGAAGCGAAAACAATATATATATATATATATATATATATATATATATATATATATATATATATAGTCAGCTCCGGCTATGCGGTTAAGTACCCGGCACTTGGTGCCAGTGGTCACAGGTTCGAACCCCTTAATTTCTCGGCTCACAACATTGTGGGTGGCTGACCACGTTAAGTGGCGCTGCCCTCTACACAGGATTATTTAAAATAAAGGGGGACGTTAAAAACCCCCTGAGGACGTAAAGCACTCTGGCAGTGACCATGAGGGTATTTCGGCTCCATCTTTCCGTACTGCTCCCCTATGAGTGGTGGGGGAGGAGATTTCTCAACCACTCCAACATAGAAGCTGGGCCGAATAAGCGACAACCTGGGGATTCTCCCCGAACAACAAAACAATAGATAGATAGATAGATAGATAGATATAGATATATAGAGATCGTGTGTACGTATATGTATGTAAGTTTGAATATTATGCCCATATAAACATATATGTTATTTTATCTGAAACACGAAACCATTTGAAATAAACGTATACAAATCTTTGTTTCAGTTTTTTTTAAACAATGGTTATTTTTAAATAAGATGCAATTACCTCATTAAAGACATATATAAACTTGAAGAACATATTAAATCCTATTAATACAGGTGTTTTATATTGGTATTTCGTTATTTGTGTTAGTAAACTTTTTGCTTACTTTAACACACACATACACACACTCTCTCTCTATCTCT
>JAODUP010000435.1:0-185000 GCA_025642065.1 Paralvinella palmiformis | reverse complement strand
TCTAGGCTAAAAGAAATGTATTTATTTTAATTATTTATCTTATTATCTGTCTATCTCTGTATCTATCTATATGCCTGTATATCAAACTGTCTAAAATATGAGTGAGTGAGTGAGTGAGTGAGTGAGTGTGAGAGTGAGTGAGTGAGTGTTGGTTAGTGAGTGAGTGAGTGAGTGAGTGAGTGAGTGAGTGAGTGAGTGAGTGAGTGGTGGTGGTGGTGGTGGTGGTGGTGGTGGGGGTGGTGGTGGTGAGTGAGTGAGTGAGTGAGTGAGTGAGTGAGTGAGTGAGTGAGTGAGTGAGTGAGTGAGTGAGTGAGTGAGTGACGGGGAGCAGCTTCTACAATGGACTCTATCGGTACAATAAACTCTGTTATTACATTCCGGTCTCGGCTAACTGACACATCAGCGCTGACCATGTTAGTTCACGAATCAAACTGACTGCTCCTGACAAACGACCATTGCGCACCAGACACGCGAACGCGCGTACCGGCGAGGCACGTCAGTTATGTCTCCCCGAGGGCAATATCTCAGCGAATCCGACACAGTTAATTACCGTGTCTTCTCCATTGAACCTAGATCCATTGATGTCTGAACTCTGAGCAAAATAATGGCCAACA
This sequence comes from Paralvinella palmiformis, assembly GCA_025642065.1. Taxonomy (NCBI): domain Eukaryota; kingdom Metazoa; phylum Annelida; class Polychaeta; order Terebellida; family Alvinellidae; genus Paralvinella; species Paralvinella palmiformis. Next base: position 184,386 of record JAODUP010000435.1, on the reverse strand, counting down.
AATGCGACATTTTGAGGGCGTAACATGGCTCGGCGTGGACGGCCCAACAGGGCAATCCAGTAGAGTCCCAATCGCTAATATAACAGTAACAAGCATCGCAGCCCCGATATAGCGCCATCCTCGATCAAAACGGCCAGGATCCGGTAGGGAAGCCCCACAGATTTCATCCTAGCCCACGCCCGGCATATAAATATCCGCGATAACAATAGTTAAAGCCCAATGGGCCAATCTGGCAGCGCTCACTAGCTGATATAGCAAAGCGCACGATAACCGAATGGTCAGCCGAGTTGGGCTTCTAGACAGTGTCCACTTGCTCGAACAATCGAGCTAAATCATCCACTAAACCCAGCTGGGCCAGAGTTCCCTCTCTGGCCGCAAGGATGACCTTCTATGTGACCTTTGTCCCGCTTCTGTTGCCGAAAGATCTAATGCACACAATGGACACTACTAATCTGGACACTAGCAGAACATTGCGCCTTTCACGGCTATTGAGTGACAATATCTGGGTTATTTCTCGTTGCTTAGTGCTTATTTTGTACAATCGCAGGCCCGCATCACACATTACGACAACACATAGCTCAATTCTTCATTCCGTTGTAAAGCATTTTGTGTTCTAAGGAAATTGGTAATTTGTCCACATATATTGAAATGTGTTTGCTGCACTACAGGTTATTGTTTGTTTTACATTATTTATTTCAAACATGGCTTAATCCGATTAGTCCCAATTCAGCAAAGCAAGAGGGAGTAACATTTTTGGAAACTTGACCGGATGATCTGGAAGTGTCTAGACATCTATTCCATGGTATTGTTTTTCCCATAGTGAAAATATTTATATTGCGTATTTCGAGTGCTTTTCCTATGGGCGCCTCCGTGGTCTAGGTGGCATCACGTTGGACCAGAGATCACTACCACCTGAGTTCGAATCTCGGCGTGTGCTTATCTGAATGGTGTTTCATCTTTGACTTCGCTTCATTACCTTTGGAGGTCGCTCGGCCCATATAGCCTACCAAATGTACAAGCACCGATCATCAATCACGATGATCATCATCAAGCGTTTTTTTCTAGCCTCTGTATATACTGTTCATATTCGTGTTTGACAAGTGCATATCATATATGTATATATGTTTGTATGTCTGTCTGTCTGTCTCTCTGCCTTTCTCTCTTTCAGTATATATATATATATATATATATATATATATATATATATATATATATATATATATATACCTCTGTATCTAAATATTTGTCTATCTATATTTGTATTGCTGTGTATGCGGGTGTTCATGTGTGAGCGCATGCGCTCTGCCTGACCGATCTGTGTTTATCCCCCCTCTCTATTACTTCTACACTGGTAGCATGCATGTGTTATTCCTTTTCTAAACTCTTCCGCGACTCGTAATCGTTACTTAGATCGCATTTTATTAAATATCCAGCCCTCCACGATACGTCTTCGAAAGGAAATAAACGCTCCCCCTCCCCCCCAAGCAGAAGACGAATATACAATACACCATAATGAGACTGAGATTTGGTGAGCGCCGTGTGAAATATCTCAATTATTGTTGAATCTTATCCGTTCGCTGACGGATCAGTTTGTATAAATAACCAGTCATTATGTCTCTGACATGTCACCGGCTTGATTGATGATCGTCTATAATTAAAATGCTCCCTCTCTCTCTCTCTGTGTGTGTGTGTGTGTGTGTGTGTGTGTGTGTGTGTATAGTTTTCATTATATGTGGCCACAATGTCCTCTCGCCTGTTATGGACAATTCTCTTATATTTGACTGTCGACTGGCTTTGTCAATTTAATATCCGTCTCCGGTGAGATGGCGATATGGAGATGCACCACAATGTACCATGTAATGTACTCTCAGGATGAACTTATCGTGTATACACGTCCCGCGGTGATATTTAATGGAGATGTTGATATTGTGCGTGTGTGTGTGTGCGCGCGCGCGCGCGTGCGGGCGGACGTGTGTGTAAGTGGTTTTGCAAGTTTGTCAAAGGACGCTGCTACAGAAATTCCATATTGAGTTAAAGGTTTTCTGCTTATATATTTCTTTAGTCATTTAATAGTTGATACTAATTGAAAGGGTACATTAAAAGGGATACAAAATGTAAGGTGTTAGTGTTTGAAAGTGATACAAACATATATGTAACACAATAAAGTCTTTAATATGGTCACAATCACATAAGAAAGTTTTTGCTTTAAATAATATAAATCATTTAAAATATGTAACCCTTTAGACGAAGACACTTTAGGAAGAATCCGTTCTTCGGGGCAAGAAAAAAAATTAGCACAGCTGTTTATTTCCCAGATAAAGTGCTGTATATATTTGCTATCTCCTGTCATGTCGGTGATGGCTTGATATCTACGTGTAAAGTTTGTTTTCCTCGGTAAACGGGCAGCCATATTTAATATATACCGTGGCGCCCCTAGTGTATATTTCGGCATTAATATAGTTTGGGCTGGCAGCTGTGTATGACGGCTGGAAGCTAAACACAGGTGGCACTGCGATGATGAGATCTTACTGATAAATAGATGTGGTCGGAAGATATGTGGAGATTGGCTCGATTATTGCATAGAACATTGTGAAGGGTATATACATCTGGCTATTAGTATATGTTATTGAGTAGATTAATTATATATCTCTCTCCCCCCCCTCTCTCTCTCTCTCTCTCTCTCTCTCTATATATATATATATATATATATATATATATAGAGAGAGAGAGAGAGAGAGATAATGTGTGTGCATGTGTGTGTGTGTGTGTGTGTGTGTGTGTGTGTGTGTGTGTGTGTGTGTGTGTGTGTGTGTGTGTGTGTGTGTGTGTGTGTGTGTGTGTGTGTGTGTGTGTGTGTGTGTGATCTAGCACGTGTGTCTGGTGGTATCAAACTTTAATTTTCAATTTGTGTCTGTCTGTGTATCTGCGCAGGCCTCCATGAAAAAAGAAGTTAATTACTCTGCCTATCTTCTTTTGCAGTATCTGTTGTATCATATGTCATCTGCCTGTCTGCCTTCCTGTCTGGCTGGCTGTTTGCCTAACTGTCTGCCTGTATGTTTGACTGTCGCTATGCATGCATATTTACATGTATCTACCTAACGGAGGACTATAATATTTAGCCCTTCATACATATATGTTATTCTAGATAGACCAACAATATACCATCGATGATAAATCCCTATCTTCAAACTGATGAAATGATGATGATGATGCGCCATCACCAAAGATGACTTATATATTACATCATCCCATCCTTCCCACCGATGACCTTTATTTAAACATCTAACACAAAAATAAAAACCAACAGCCTCCCGGAACCCTCGCATCCCAAAGGTAATCGGTATTCATATGCCAAGTAACGATATCGTTTGGGATCATCCTGGTTTGACCTCACTGACCTCTTGTCTGTTGACCAACCACGACCGTGTCTCCTTCTATTTCACGCCATTTTGGATGACACAAGAACCAGATTGATGTTTGTTTCGTGGGAATGTTTTCGCCATTAACATCAGATATCTGACGGATCCATCACGACCCTGGATCAACGCGTTCGCCTTTCGGTCGCCTTTCATTTTTAGCCGTCTGCTTATAGCGCAATCGGCTCGTTTATCTCATAACGCTCCTACTCGAACATAAATCTCGACTCGTCGTGTTATAAGATTAATGCGCGCGAGACAACGTAGTGCCATTTAATGCGTGCTATATTTATCTGTCTAAGTCCAGTTTAGTCCGTCTTGTTTAGATACCGGATCTCGAGGTATCTCATTGATAAACTGGATTGATATTGCTAAGCACAGTTTCGGTTGCTATCGTCCACTAGTGGTGTAATACGACAAGCATGCGCCAAAAAGTGGTTCTACTAATTACGGCATTAAAGTTGGTTTTGTGACAAAGGATGCGCCAATAAATTATTACTATCTTAAAAAGTGAGGGATATTAATTTACTAATTATGAACAGTGTTATTAATTTTGTATGGCAAACATTAAAACATCACTTCGCTATATCACATTTATTTAATCCGTTTATATATCATACAACCATTGACCTAAAAGAAAAACTAAACCGAGTACTCAGTGGCATTTGATTGGGCCGCCATGATCAAACAGCGCTGACTTCCGGTAAGGGAAAAAGCAACGTTGAAGCGGCTGCGCTTCGAGTTTTGAACCTATGCATACGGACAGTTATTGTGATGTGTGCATTACAATTTTGTGTGTGCAGACAATCCGTATTATTCCTGGTCTATTAAATGCCATGAAATATGTAAATGTCGTTTTATGCAAGTCCGTAGATCTAGTTTGATTGGGATCAAATGCCAGAGACAGACGAGGGGTTTTAGTTAAGCTTAATTTCCCGCCAAAAAACAACGCTTTAATAGCTATTTTAAATGTGTTCCTTATACTTACCGATGGAAATATATTCCTTTTGTATTACTTTTACGCCCACGCTTATGCAACCAACGACCGAATAGTAATTCACCATGTTTATAAACCCAATTTTGCAGTCTGCGTTCCTTTTTTCCACCACCGGAAGTTGGGACCTATTTGCCATCAAATCGGCGGCCGTGTTCGGTTTGGTGTTCTTTCGGGTGATTGCATACAATACAACATAATATTACAAACTTCACGATCAACTTATTAATACACACGGTTGTGGTACTAGAGATAGTAGTTATCCCTCCGTACTGTCAACCTTCAAATCATGGCTCACGTCGGAGTAAGATTCCGGTGTTTGTAGAAGAATTCCCACATGAGTCCCCCCCCCAGGTAATACCTCCCAAGATAAACAAATCGTTGTCATTAAATTCTTCTTTATACTGTGTAAAACTTTGAATGGCGTGTTATGTCTCACTTTACAAGCATTATATCACTATTTATATCGCACGTAAATAATTACTTTACGGCACATGTTTCCAAGATCATTTTATCAAAGGTACTTGTAGTGCTATATTGTATAGCACATTTTTAAGGACATATGTTTCAAAGTTATTACACACACACACACACACACACACACATATATATATATATATATATATATATATATATATATATATAGAGAGAGAGAGAGAGAGAGAGTTTGAGAGAGTTTGTGTGTGTGCGTATGGGTTTGTGTGAGTGTGTGTATGTGTCACAGACAAGGGCCTTTGGTTAACAAAACAATACTCGACTGAAGCTGGCATTTTTATGAGAAATAAGCAGTTCGCTTTGACCGGAAATGAACCTGTAATGGCATTTGTCACATCATATGAAATTGATGATATGATAGTCCGACCAGTGACAGCAACAACAGGAAATCTATTAGGGATAAAATATCCCCACAGCCGCATCCACATTGTCTGTGCGCGCGCTTGTGCGTTTGCACGTATATGTAGCTTTCCTATTGTCTAACAGTCTCGTTATCATTGAAAAATGAGTGAATGAATTGGTGAATGAGTGAAGGAATGAGTGAAGGAATGCGTGAGTGAGTGAGTGAGTGAGTGAGTGAGTGAGTGAGTGAGTGAGTGAGTGAGTGAGACTAACACACGCAGAGCATTTATCAGGATATTTAATCGCTATTCTCAAAATAATGTATTTAATTGATAGCATCTCTTTGTTCCCATCAAATCGCCTATTTATCAGCCTTCCATCCCGTCCAACAGAACAGGCTAGCCCTACATGAGCTGCGCAGTCGACGCACTGCGTAGATTAATGGCGAAAATGACGAAAACTAAGCGCCATCTCTGGACAGTTATGGGAGGTAAAAGATAAATAAAGAACTAGAAATGAGAAGATATTTGGGGGGGGGAACATGTTATTATGATGTCACTGACTCATAAATCTTCTCGTTTTTGGTTAGCCTAAGCCAGCGTTCAGGGAACACGATTGGAATGTCAGTCTTGCATCTTTAATGAAATATTCACCGGCTAATTAATTGTGCACCAAAATACGGCTGTCTCTCTCAAATCCCCCCCCCCCATATCTCCCTCTTTTCCTCCCCCTATCTTCCCCACCCCCTCTCTCTCCCTTCCACTCCTCTCTCTCTGGTCTTGCCAATTTCGTAAACTGGCCCTAGCTTGGTAAATTAAAACCCACTCTTCAATTATTTGGATGATTCATCGGGACATTGGCTAAATAACAGTGATAACTAATACAAATATATCAGATATCTCATGCATCCACGTAGAGTCTGTGTTCATACGTGAGTGTATGTTTGCACGAGAGCGTGCATGCCTGTGCCTGTGTTCTCTGCCCCCTGTTGAAACTAATATATCACTTGCAGTTTACACAATCAGCTGGGCTAACAATGTTTTGATATCTGATAACAAGCAGTGCTGTCCGTGTACTCAACCTGTCAATAGCTGTCACACTTGGCAACGGATAATACTATCTACACATCTCTCGGTGTGTTTGTCATTGTCTAAAGAAAGCATATTACAGTCTAACTCTGAAGGTCACACTGACAAATAAATACAGAATTAAAACCACAAAGGTCCAAGTATTTACCAATTATAACAGAGCTCTCTCTCTCTCTCTCTCTCTATATATATATATATATATATATATATATATATATATATATATATATTATTAACTGTGAAATTAGTTACCTGTATTGTATTACTTGGTCTATCTTATTCTATATATAATATGTATATATATTTATATATATATATATATATATATATATATATATATATATATATATATATATATATATATATATATATTTGTCGCTTTAAAAGAATAGGTCAAATGACATTAAGACTCAAAGATAAAGTCATTGGATTTCAGTTGGAATTGTCAGGAGACACGTTTCTGGGGCCTCCGAGTTCGCTTCATGTTATTAGCGATACATTATTATATTGCTCGGTGCATTCAGCTCTAGATGAACATCTTCCAGTTGTATATTCCAATTTTTGCCACCACTTATGATTATTTTTATGATATTATAAATGTATGTGGACCTTAAAGTTGATTGTTATTATACATTAATTAAACGTAACAACAAGTGATTGGCTCAGAATTTTAATATTATACTACATAATGTTATATTTTTCTCTTTAAAAAAAAATTGATCTCGAATAAAGATGGAGCTGTACAATATGACATTAGTACAGTGAATATGGATAATATATCTTGTTGGTAGGTGAAGAGTGTGTCAATTTGACCTTCAATTGTTCCTGAATATTTGAGGAATCCGTGATAAAAACGAGGTTACTCAGAGATGATGATGATTGGTGTTTTACGGCCACTTTTGGGCACCTCCAAGGGTAATGAAGCGAAGTCAAAGTTGAAAACACTCTTCATATATACCCACGCCGAGATTCGAACTCAGGTGGTAATGACCTGTGGTCCAACGCGGATTACTCCGAGACATCGAGTTCAGTTTTATATTGATGACAATGGTGGACATCATAAATATTTGAACCAATTGATAACCCTGCTTAATAACTACTTTTCTTGACAACATATACCGCATATGTGTACGAGTTAATGGATGATTTTTTAATAATATATACATTTTCGTAATCATTTTCACATATAATGCCTACGAATAAATGCAAAATATCATATATTTCACTGAGAAATTACAATACCTTTAGATCAAATTAAAACATTGAATGACTGTTCAATGTTTAGGTTAGTTGGACAATTTGAATAAAGTAAAATGTATCACTGGTTCCATCTTTTCTTGTGTCGTCGTGTTCTATTTAAAATGTACTTGACTATTACGAGTAATAATATGATAGCAAATGAAGAATGAAACATCTAATCTTCTATTATATTATGTGCCTTGCATAGATTCAGTCTTTGGTGGGACTAAGATAGGAGAAAAGAGAATACAAGTATACACGAACATAAATATGTTGACAGTTGATGGAACTATACTTTAGATACTTTGAAATCCAGAAATCTAACTCTCTTCAGTCTTGTTAAGGTTTTTTTGTAATTTTATTTGTTTTGTTATATGTCTGTCTATCTGTCTGTCTACATTTGTCTATGTAAGTATGCACGTATGTGTTACTGTCTGTCTGTCTGTCTGTCTGTCTGTATGTATGTATGTACCTATGTACGTATGCCTGAATGTATGCATGTCTAAGTTTCTCTGTCAATCTGTATGTCTGTCCGTCGTCCGTCCGTCCGTCCGTTTGCCTGTCTGTCTGTTTGCATGTCTGTCTGTCTGTCTGTCTGTCTGTCTGTCTGTCTGTCTGTCTGTCTATCTGTCTGTCTGTCTGTCTGTCTGTCTGTCTGTTCACTGATCACCCATCTCCCTGTCCATCTGCATAATATCTAATCACTTGAGATGAAAGCCCACCCAACCTAAGGTCAAGGGTCATTTGAGGGTCAGATGATGAGTCTTCCGTGTTAGTGACATCTATCCTCAGGGATCGCTATGATTACTGAATCCAACCGGAAATGAGTGTTTTGTCTCCGGAACAGCTAGCCGTCAGTATTACTGCTCTACAGTGGATCCGTATCCTGTGAGTCACTAGCCTACAAGATACACCTCTGAGATAATTCGAATATAACAGGATGTAGGCAACTTCGTGAAGGGACATCTTGGTTCGAACCAGCTGTGCGGACAATGCTCATGTATGTGTGTGTTTTAGCAGTGCGCGTATGTAGAGAATCACAAATTTTGAATATATTTCTGGGCGTTTCATGAGCCGACTGAAACCAGAAAACGATTAACCGGTTTGACACACGCATACATACACACATACACACTCACACTCTCTCTCTGTCTCTCTAAAAGCCACCCTTTCTCTCTCTCTCTCTCTCTCTCTATATATATATATATATATATATATATATGTCTGTCTGTCTGTCTGTCTGTCTGTCTGTCTGTCTGTTACAACAATCTGATCAGTGACTTACCCGAATATATAACTTAAAAATAGATACGGCTGTAGGAAATATGTGAAATGGAATATACACATTTTGTTCCATTAATAGAGATATAGCATTTGAAGAATGTCTCGTATGAATGGATGACAAATGTCCAAAGGTCCATCTCAAGTGATCGCGATGTGTCACTGGCGTGTCACTGGAAGCGGGCGTGACATGCGATAAAGGGGGGTCATCTGGTACAATGCTACCTAATGGGCCCTAATGGCCCGTAGAGAAGCTAATGGTGTGAAAGGGAATGAGTTCTAGTTCACCGCTTCAGTGGCCATGTTGCCACCGCTTCGGTGACCTTCACCTCTGGCAGAAAACCAAGCGCCCAATGGCCGAACTACGAATGGCCATACGTCACATGGCCGCCTGCATATGGAATCCATTCGGCGACGATGGCGGCACCTGGTGAGACGCCATTGATCTGCGGCAGTTACGGCGATGTGGACGCGAACCCGGGGACCTAGAAGAAAAATACTCGAAAAATACTGATCATTCGGCCATCATTCTGGAGCACGGGGGCAATCAGACGCGGCTTGTTCGCCATGTTGGATTTCCTTCGTTCGCCGCCCGCAATCAATACAAATACAACATTATGGTAAATTACGAGGGCTCGCTCCCCGGGCCAGACAAAGTGATTAACCATGACAGATGTTCTGCTCTCTGAATCTATACATCATGGGGGGGGGGGGCGTTCCGGAGATTTGACCTTCAACATCGATGGAGGACGAAGAGTTCGACAAACATGGCAGCGTCTAGAGTCCCTCCTGAGTATCCCGGCTCAGTGATGTCAGTAATGGGTGTCATTAGTAAATAGTAAATAGCTTATCATCACCGATATACAAGTGGTAGACATGGGACACATTTGGAAGTTAGTAGTGGAAAAATATTGTCCTCGCTGATATATATATAAATATATGTGTGTGTGTGTGTGTGTGTGTGTGTGTGTGTGTGTGTGTGTGTGTGTGTGTGTGTGTGTGAGTCTTGATGTGTGTATATTTTGCAAGTGTATTTCATTGTTATTGCATTATATCTGTATACGCATGCATTGTACTTCTGTTATGTGAAATAAATTCAATTCAATATATACAATTCCGATAATATTATAAACATCAGTGACTGTATATTCATCCTTGTCCATTCTAATAACGCTGATACTCAAATTCGAACTATGAATCACTTTACGTTGGGACAATTACCGGGTCTCGATGAATGAATTGGTAGTGCGTTGAGCCAAAATCCTCTACTAGCTTGGTTCACATACCAAAACTATGCTTGAGGGATATTTCATATTTCACCTGGCTTCATTTTCCATAGCCAAGTAGAAAAGTTACTAAAACAGTGACAACGAAATAACCACATTTCGTACACCAACAACAGTCGTTTCCGTGAATTAGCCAGTAAAATTGGTGGTTAAATACCTCTTTAAAGGTTATGTCTGGTGGTTGTTTCATCGTTAATCTCACTCTTCTTACCTTCGGGGGATGCTCTGTAAATGTATCCTATCATGATGGTCATATAACAGGAAGGATGGAACTTAAGCAAATTTATATAACTAAACACGTATAGATTAACAAAGAACTGTGTCCTCTTGTAACGAGATGTTCCTTAATTACTTATCTAACATTGACTGAACTGGAATATACTCCTGTCCACAACTGAGCAGATTGAAATAGAAACGTACTTATCTACAGATCAATAGCCCATAGCAGTCATTAGGCCATGTAAAGACTAATGGATTTTTTCAGTAACTGAAGGACGGATTTCAGAAACGAATCGAACCTGTAAAATCCCAATACGTGTAGGTATCAAAATAGATACACAACTACGTCCTTACTATATAAGATAACGACTTCGACAACAATGATGATGACGCTGCTGCTGTTGCTGCTGCTGCTGCTGATGATGATGATGATGAAAATATAGATGGTACCCTTTTAAGGCCACTTCTGTGCAGATTCCAAAGATAATGAGGCGAAGTGAACGATGAAACAACGATCGAGAAATAACCCAACCGCGATTTTAAGCCAAGTGCTACAGATTCGCGGCCATCCTTGGTATTAGTTAGGGCATGGAAATGCCATAGAGATGATAGTGATGATGACGACGATGATGAACGTCGCAACAATCGTAACAACAACCACTGAGCCACTAGTAACATCAGCAACAAACAAAACCTGCTACACCACCAATGGTGGTAGTTTTTTTTAAATTAGTGTTGTTGTTGTTGCTGGTGCTGCTGCCGCTAAAAATTATATTTTGCAGGGAAATCGCGGGACGGCAAATCAAATTGGCATTCATCACGTGATCAATCCGACGGTGGCACGCTGTTGGCGATCGTCATTTTGGATTACTGCCGGATGTGCCGGACGTGTTCTTTGCATGTCTTCCAATAGCAGCTCTCTCCATCCAGTGATTGAGTTTTACGCCTTCTATAATCCGTTACATAATAATGTCCACGTCCGCTTGTTTGCCGTCACGTGACAGATGTCGGCCATTATAAGATGGCCGACGCATAACAATGCTTATTGTCCGAGCTGATGCAAATCAGAAACGACTCGATTGTGGTGTCTGGCATTGGGCATGAAGTGGACAATGTACGAGTATCACGAGCAACTGTGAGCCGTTGTGATAACTCTCTAGGTCAACGTACACATCTATCCAGCAGTTTGGTGGATTGGCGGTGCACACAGCACGTCCATATAAAAATACTTTGAGACAAGGCGTAATACTGTCCAGCATTGCCAAAATATATGCCACACCGGAAACTGTGAGCTATTGTGAGTGAATAAGATAGGCAGTTGGAATGAATCCGTGTCATTAAGCGCTACTGAGGCATTCCGAAATATTACACTAGCCACCGTGTACCACGCCATGTGCTTGATAAGGTTGCAATGCATTCTGTGACATTAATACGGACACGGAAATGAAGGTTTTATGGTATCACGGATGGCTGCGTTGGTGATGCTTTCGACAGACGGATGGCTAGGCACTGATATGACTGGATGTCTTCCCACTGATCCAAGACAACTATGATCGCGTTCCCCACCACTGTCTCCTATATAAACAAGCGAATTGTTATAACAAGACGCAGAGGACAGGTCCTGCAACTTCCTGTTATTGTCAGTATGTCTCCACCAGCCGAAACAAGGCGCTTCCGCAGTGCAGATGATAGCCTATTGTGTAACAGAGCTCCAGGTCGTATTGTTTGTGTTTGTTAGATGTGTGATACTCCGATAGCTCATTTCATACCGTTTTAATGGGCAGCTTCCTCTCGGTCACATGTCACAGGTGTGACCTGTGACGAGACTAAACAAGTCACTCGCTCACATAATCCAGCAGCATAAAGCTGTCTCTTAATTTACCCAACTAGAGTCTCCACACCACTCTACCTGCTATTACTACAAGCGATTAGGTCAATAAAGCATCCATAGTTCTGGTGTGAAACAGGAGTATCCCTAGAGCTGGCAGTGTGATTGTTTTAGCAACTATTTTCCAAACTGATGCGTCAACGGGTTGCTATATAAAGGATATATTCACCTGCTCGTTTGTTGATATTCTGGACACAGTGCAAACTATTAACTAAAACTAATATGGGATTGACTAAAATGGGATATAACTAATATGATATATTAATAGTATGGGATTGAAAACTAGCCAAAACGGATTAACTAAAGACTGGAAATTAGGTATCATAGTCCACACATTAAAAATGGAAAATTAGTTGTTTCTGGTACAAACCTACGTAAGATTAGCCAACGAACGAACGAACGAACGAACGAACGAGCGAGCGAGCGAGCGAGTGAGTGAGTGAGTGAGTGAGTGAGTGAGTGAGTGAGTGAGTGAGTGAGTGAGTGAGTGAGTGAGTGAGTCGATCGTTTGGTCTTTATGCTACTTTGTCAATCACCTACCAATTCACTCAGTCAGTCAGTAACCCAACTAGTAAGTCAGTCCGTGAGAGAATATCTCCCTAGAATACTAATATTTGGGTTTTATCTAAGATCTTTATTTACCGAATAATTTCTAACATTTACAAAATGCTGATGGGGAAAATCGCTCTTATTTCCCTATTGAATGTCAACTTATATCTGTGCCAAGAGATTAAATAAATGGGCGAAGAGACAACTAGCAGCTGCCTTGTCCGACTTTTTGTCAGAGAATGATACTTCAGTAGAGATGACATATCATATACAACATCAGATATATATATATATATATATATATATATTGTGGATATAGAACACCTGCTGAGTACATACATAGCTAGTTAATACTGGAATGGAGAGAGGTGGCAAATATTGCATATAGCAGGACTCCCGCCCCCCGCACACACATAGATAGACACACACACATAAACACACACACATATACAGACAGATATATATATATATATATATATATATATATATATATATATATATATATATATATTATCTATTATATTTCAAGCTATTACTTCGCATATCTTAATTTACATCAGTTCATTTTTCAGCTGAGTAGGCTGGGTCTAGAAAATATTAGCCAAACGTTGACTGGTATCTAGGGGGATCTCGGCCTGGAAATTCGACAATGTTGCAAATATGTGGATGGAACTGGGTGCATTATTAGCTAGACCAGGGTTTGATTGCCTGTTAAGGAAAGGTGTGATTAAACAATTGACCGGGTGAGATACTGATGGATCAATTGAACGATTGGTTGATTGCTTTTACGTTTGACTAACTGATTAAATGTTCTGTTTGGTTAGTTGGCTGATCGGTTGATTGGCTAGTTAGTAAGCTGGTTTGGTGAATGTTTTATTGACTAACTGACTGGTCGGCAGCATTATGGATAGTTGGGTTGTCTTATTGATGGGTTGAAACATACCCAGGTTACTTTGTTGGGTGTAGTTTCCATGTTTTGGGACTTTGTGTAAGTAGTAGAACTATTATAAATTCTTTCATTTAAACCTCTACAGTTAAAGTCACAATTACGTAGCCATTTATACCAATGACATTTCGCAACATCAACAAAGCCCATAATTTAAAATATATCCATATCTCTAGCATGCTCTATGACATCATATTAATAAATATTTTCGTACGTATATATATATATATATATATATATATATAAAGAGAGAGAGAGAGAGAGAGAGAGATAGGAGGGGGAGAGAAAGAGAAAGAGGGGGAGAGGGAGATAGAGAGATGCCATTGAGGAGGTAGTTTTGAGGCTCTCCGTGACGTTTCTTTATACTCATATGATTTATTTCGGGTTCTTGCCCTTGAAAAATCCAGACAGCAAGTCTGTGGATATAGCCGCACTTTGATCAATGATATAACATCGCTTAAAAATGACAAACAGGAAGTGCTTCCAGATGCACCGGAAGTAGGTCGACTAACTCACTGATTGGATAGATAGATGGATGGATGGACGGATAGATGGATGGCTGGATGGGTGGATATTATTTCTTGTTGCCTCTACTTCATTGTGTTTAGGTACCTATACAGGTACCCATTGTATTTTCCGTGGTTACGGTAGCTATTAATACAAAGCCCGTTATAACAATGACATGTCCATATGTCAACAACCAACCGGAAATTAGATAATCTCAAATCGGTCGATATCTCGGTGATTGTCTAAAACATGATATTTTTATATAGAGGGGTTGTCGTGTAACTTTATTCCAGTTGTATGCTTAGGCTCAAGTGTGCGTACGGTGCGGGCGCGGGCACGCGCGTAATTAAACGCGTAAAACGATCTGTTTTACAGCCACTTGTGTGCACAAGGTAAGCGAAAACGGCCAAGTGACCTCCGAGAGAAGAAGCGAATTGGAAGGTGAAACAACGTGCATAATTTATATAGCCTAGCTGGGGTTCGAACCCAGATGGTAGATGTCCTTAACCTACCGTGTTACCGCTTAGACCATTCAGAAGCACCGCGTTTGTACTCGTAACGTGTTCCCTATTTCTGTACCTTATGCTGTAATATTTTAGAATATTGCTCGTGTTATGTCACAAATCCGCATTCTTCATGTTTATTGTACTACCATCAGGAACAACAATAACATCGCCAAACATCATAAACATCATAAAATATTATCAAGCGCCATCAGCAGTTCTGTAACAATAGTGTATGATAGGCTGTACTTCTGTAGGAGATGTTTATTCTTTACGCAGACACACACACCCGCAAATACACATGCACACAAACAAACATGTGCGCGCGCATATATACATATATATATATATATATATAGGGGGAGGGGTTCTATGTGTCCTTGAACCGAAATGTTGACGACTTTTTTATGGATATGGCTGCCACTTTGATCGACGATTGTAGCATAATTTTAAATATGACGAGCCGGAAGTACTTCCTCATGGACCGGAAGTTGATAATAAAGGTCAACTTTGGTTGGAATATGGTACCTGGGTAATATGATTCGGGGAACTATGATACCTATACGTATGTGTGTGTGTGTGTGTGTGTATGTTGTCAAATACAGATGTATGCGAAAGCAAATATTCAGAGCGCGAATACCAAAAATTCAACAATAACCTATACTTTTACAGGTTTGTACACGTATAAACTTGTATACACTTTAGCCTATACATACTATATATACATTGGTAATAAGTATTTTCTTCTTCTTTTGATTTCGTGATGTATACTGTTTCCGGTTCCACCATATTCCAGCATCAACAGACTGACCAAAGCTTGTTCATCACTTAACCAAGTGCAAGTGGTTCTGATATGAACCCTGGTGATGTCATAGCATAATAACCCACTAACATCATATCACCGTGGATCATCTCGGCCGGATGTTCCTCCTCCGCCATATTGCTCACCGGTCGACATATCACTCCTTCTACACGAACGTCATACTGTGGTCGCCGCATCCGGATCGTCTGGCAGGTGGTTTACGTCAGGTCTAGGCTGACACCGGCATATCCCATCAGAAAGGAATGTTTTACTTGAAATTTGATGACCAGATTTTGCCATCCGTTACTGGGCCCCTCCGTGTTCCAACTGGTAGCGCGCTGGATAACAGATCACTACCACCTGGGTTCGAATCTCGGCGTTCTGATATCTGAAGAGTGTTTCATCTTTGACTTCGCTTCATTACCGTTGGAGGTCGCTCGGCTCATTTAGCCTACCGTGTGCACAAAAGTGGCCGTAAAACACCTATCAATCATCATCTTTGGCAACCATTACTTATAACGTACTGATAAGTCGTGTGGAAATAATGTCTGTGATATGAGGTTTATGTAACATAAAATAAGGTAACAAGGTATTAGATTATTAAGTATAAAGGGCACGTGCCACCATTAAGTGGAAAATAATATGCATCTTGCCTATAACCTTTATATAAAGCATGCGATAATAACGAAGTGGTAAAGCCTGGCTATCTGTGTCTCAGTAATAAGATGGTGTTACTCATAAATCTGACGATAACATGAGATATTAGCTATCATTCTTGGATTGTGACTAGACCTCCCATTGTATACAAACCGCCTCTTTGGCCCCGTGGGTAGAGCGTGAGACTATTTACCTATGGCTATGGCCATTCTGTGTGGGAAGTCGGAGGTTGGCGCCTCGGCCAGGGCACTATAGTAGGAGGAGATTTTCATCCAACCGGGCAACTGGGAAGGTTTTCTTCGGGGAATATGTCATATATTGTAAATTCTAAATTTATTTAGAATTAGTCTCCGTGTGGAAGCTATAAATTACAGACCATATGCGCTACGTTAAAAATTGCCATTTCGGCCATAATTGTTATTATCATTGTTATCATTACCGTCACATGCGCAGTGACATGCGCACTGAGTTCAAGGGTAGAGAGATAAACGAGGTATCGGCACAGTAAGTGATGTTGTCTTCTCACGGGCAACTTTTACCAAAGACGAGTGAATATTACGGTCCAAATCTAAACAGACAGGACGATGAACATGATGATTGGTGTCTTACGGCCACTTTAGCGCACGTGCTAGGCTAAATGGGCCGAGTGACCTCCAAAGGTAATGAATCGAAGTCAAAGATGAAACAACCTTCAGATATGCCGACGCCGAGATTCGAACACGGGTGGCAGTGATCTGTCCTCCAACACGCTACCGCCAGAACACGGAGGCTTAACAAACAGGATATAACTGGACTACATGGCATTACTTATATCTGAGTGACTGCGGGAGTGAGTGAATGAGTAGATGAGTAGATGAGTGAATGAGTGAATGAGTGAGTGAGTGATTGAGTGAGTGAATGAGTAGATGGATGGTTGGGTGGATTAGTGAGTGGTGAGTGAGTGAGTGAGTGAGTGAGTGAGTGAGTGAGTGAGTGAGTGAGTGAGTGAGTGAGTGAGTGAGTGAGTGAGTGAGTGAGTCAGTCAGTCAGTCAGTCAGTCAGTCAGTCAGTCAGTCAGTCAGTCAGTCAGTGAGAAGATATGTGGGTGATTGGGTGGTTGGGTGACTGAGTGAGTGCATAGATGAGTGAGTGAGTGAGTGAGTGGTTTGCTTGGCCTTGGCGCTGGTCACACCTGAGACATATAGCCGAGTGGCGACTGCCAGGGCCGACATTCCACAACCGCAAGTAACACAATTCGATTCGAACCCGACCGGGATACTAACTGCTCCAGCGCTCTAACTACTGAACTGCGTAGCATCGTTATTTGCTAGAGAAGTTAGTTTGATGAGGACAAGAAAACAAGTCTTATAACAATGTAACCCAGTCATAATTATTGTCCCATCTTGATGTGTATCTCCGGTGCGAGAGATAAGACTAGATAATCATTCGATGCGACTGCATCAATCCGAGTTTGATCGCTAATTCCCTCTCATAACTTCGTTTGACAGATATCTGGCAATATGCCAAAAGTCGGCGTCCAGTCGACCAATCACAATCATTCTTGATATCTACGTCATCTGGACAACGTCAATATAGGAGAGATGCCGGAGAAGCCCCGGATACGGAGACGATTATATGAACGTCTCTTGGCATGTGGATATAGATGTCTGTAATCGATTTCGGTTTGTGACTGCAATATATACGTCTCTGGCATATGTCAGCTGGGCATCAGTTATATGTCATTCGGGTTTTGAGGCTGAGGTCACTGAGTTTTTGTCACTTGTGTATTTGATGTTTATCATATGGGTCTCAGTTGGGTATTAGGTGCGCATGTTACACATCCGTTTTATGCGTTTAATCTGTATACGCCATGTGCCTGATCTAAGTTTGGTATCATGTGTATGTCATTTTGAGTACCAGCTGTATGCCAGTTTGGTTACCATAAGTGACTTACCAAGTATGTATAATTTTGATATTATGCATCATTCGGGTATGATGTGCGTTTTTCACTGGATGTTTGTTATTCCGGTATATATATATATTCCATCGCCAATCAAGTACGTTACTTGTGTATTTTGTGCGCATCAGTTGTCTATGAATACACGAACTGGTTATTTTGTATGAGTTGAGAATCGCGTGTGTATCAACCAGATAATATATGTCGCCCTCTTGTACGACGCACCTGACACCCTACCACATCGAGTACATCTCTCTGTCGTAGGTATGTCGTATTTGAGTGCCATTCAGTTGTCAGGTGTCCGTCCACCTTGTTCACGTGACGCCTTTATTTGATGGGCGCATACTGTACGTAATGCACATTGTACCTAAAGCATGTATATCAGTTTGAAATTACCCTCATATCATAATTCATCGTGGTCTTTAATGCACATTTGAGGAATTATTATCGAATAAGTCATTTGATTAAAATGACCTATACTATTATTCTTAATATTAACTAATACTACTAACTGTTATTACTAATATAAATAACAGCAATAAAATGTGAAACAATATTTATATATATGATTATATATTGCATACCACATTGGTGTATAATACATAAAAATGTGAAGTGTGAGTTCTTTTTTATCGCAAAACAGTGGCTGTTACTGAATATTCAGATAACGTCAATAGTGTGATACTGTATTCATTCCCTATCACAAAATAATACGCAATTTCGAGAGTTCGGTTTTCCAAAACCAGATGGTTATAGGCAAGCGTAACAAATTCCTATATCAGCTCATGTATGCGTATTCAGACCTAGGTACTATGCGTTTATGCCGTTGTTTACGTGTGCATTATATACATCTGAACACTTTTGGACATCACCCGTCAAACAAGTCTTCCCCCTACATTCAGCACGCTATCCTTTCATTACACTCTATTTGTTGTACACAAGAACTGCTAAGAAAATTGCATTAACTCAATAAGCCGGCGACGTGATGCGAATCGAGAAGGGACGTCCCTTTGCGCCGGGCCGAACTAACCCATATGCCCGGACTACGACGCTGGATGTCAGTTTCGGAAATTGTGTTTTGTTTCACTTGAGAATAATTCGCCCGTATCGTTATTTCTGTCACAAACACAAAGCTTTTAAACACTTCCCGGCTAGAGTGAGAACACCGCAGATTGGCGCTGATGCTTCTTCGTTGATTAACACATATAGCCATGCTTATACACGAGAAAGATGGAGCTAGCCTCGGAAGAGAGTGAAAAAGTAGGTAGTTAGTTTCGAATGAAGCACAGGCGTTCACAATTATAGTAGGCATTTAGGGCATAAACACTGAATATGCACAAAATGTTACAGAACATCACACATATGTGAATGCATGCGGACATGCACAAACAAATACACTTGTATTAATCGGATAATCTCTGTCTGTCTGTTTGTTTGGCTGTCTCTCTGTCTGACCTTCCGCCCATCTGTCATTCTTGTTGTAGCCGTCGATTGGGAAATAATTTGACATGAATATAATATAGGATCATTATTTTTAATTCATGGAATATTTTACGTGTTTTAAACCTTTTCACGAAATCATTGACCCGCAATATTATAAGCTGAATGAATAATCTATGAATTGGTTTGAAAGACCCAAGCCCCTCAGCGCAGCAGCCCTATACCTCTAAAGGGGTCAATTTTACCTTCCGTTTGTTTGGGCGCGTCTTGAACAAATGTGTAAAGAGGGATTGGCACAAATAACTACGAAACGTGACTACAAGTTGTTAACTATTCATCAGGGGATAGGTTATTATCCAATTTTGCGACTATTTATGTTTGACTTCTAATATTTAACCGTTCTATCTATATCTATATGCCTGACCGTCCTGTCTATTTGTCTCTCTGTCTGTATGTCTGTCTGTCGTTTAATGCCAACATATCGCCGTTTAGTATTTACAATAAATCTTTGTGTAAATATAAACACCGTCTGTCTCTCTGTTTGTCTTCCTCCTCCCCCCCCCCACCCCGGAAGAGTTATCCCATTTAATATCTCAACCTTGACCTATCACTAATCGCTATCTATATGTACACGTACAGAGTATATATAGCCCATGTCCACAGTGTGACACTAATATCTCTGTTGATATTCCCAGACGTACATTTGACATTATGACTAAATGTCATATTGTGTGATATGGCTTCCGCTATCCACATACTTAACACGTTCCATTACCGTTATGGCGCCGAAGTGACACCTTCCATTTAAACATCGCCGTAAATACGACCCAATCACCGTCAAAATGGTGTTTGTAGACAGTGACCGGCGATCACCGTTTAAACACCATCTATGACATAATTAAGACACCAGCAACCATTTAACCAGCACCATTAAACACCATGACCTAGATCTGGGCGTCAGTAGATCTGACTCGTTCATCTTATACAAGTGCTTTATGAGAGCCATCCAAGCCACCAATGAACACTGTGTGTGTGTGTGTGTGTGTGGAAAACCACATAAACAGGTAGGCTAAGCGCCTAAACACAGTCAATAAAGACGCTACAGCAATCAACTAAACACGATTCTTAAATGCCATTAGATCCATTAACAGATCGTCCTAAGCCCCTTAAACATACTATCTAAAACAACAGCTAACACGTCTAAACACCAGTCTAAATACAGTTTATTAACCGTCTATTCACCATTCTTTGTAAACATCACAGGCACGATCTAAACGCCGTCCTTTTATGGCCAACAGCCATCACCTATATTTTCAACGCAAATACCACCTAATAGCAAGCCTACATACACCACAAACGCCACCTAAACACCAGATCTCTTTGTACGCCACAAACACTACCTGGAAACATCATTACTAAATATAGCACACCCACTAGGTCAGCTCCTTCCCTGTTGTATGCCAACAATGGGTGTGGCGTATGTAGGGATTCCACATAAACCAGATACATCATGATGGTTACACAAACATCACTGCTAATTACTGGAATCTTAATCCAAACATTGCATATCGCTATCACTCTTCATATAAATGCTAAGAATTCCCTACGTTAGTGCAATTCGTAGCGCACTGAGCTGCATGCCTCCAGGTTCGGGGATCGAAACTTAGTTTTTATCGTATCTCAGGCATGTTTCATCGGACTAACTCATTTCTCGGGGGAGGGGGGGGGGTCCCAGGAGGGACGTCTAACAAGCAGCAATAGTTCACCTAACCCATACACTGTAAATAGAAACACGACCATTTTGAAGATTATCCCAGCACACTAAACGACATCACAAAAATCGTTTGAACTGTAAAAAGAAGTGATATGGAATTTCCACTTCTAAATGAAGCTTGAAATTATATCTGAGAGTGTTTGTTATCTTTGATAATTGTACAAAGATCGGCTTTCCCGAGACAGGACACAAGCTCGGCCGTTTACAGAAAACGTTGCCATTGGGCTTCAGAACAAATCGTACCCCAGGCACCATTGTTTTATTTGGGCTATATTTTGTGGCTTGTGCAAAATGTCTCTCTCTCGCTCTCTCTCTCTCTTTCTGCCTGTGTGTGTGTGGGGGGGGAGAAAACAATGTTATAACGTAACAATGATGTATGTGACATATTTATCACAATTACCATACTCTAGAGATCTAATCTGACAAAGTGACGTCATCATTAACTTCAGTTAATAATGATGCAGTCCTGTGACCGATACAAGATGTGACATCTCTCTGCAGTATTATTAAAAATACCATAAGAGAGACATAATGATGAGAGGATGAATAATAGGGAAATGTACCTAGACCCTCACACACATACACACACGCGCGCACACATAACACACGCACATACACACACATACATACACACACTCTATCTGTCTCATACACACACATTATCTCTCTCATACATACATTCATATATATATATATATATATATATACACACATACACAAATACATACTCACACACCCACACATATGCTCTCTATCTCTCCCCCTCCCCCTCTCTCTCTCTCTCACTCACTCAATCTGTCCGTCTGTTCTATCAAAATCAGATTTAATCACATATATTTCTAAATTCACCAGATGTGACTCGTTAACAATATCAACAAAGATACCATTACGCCTCAAGTAATGTATATCAGAAATATAATTTATATGTAAATGTCAGGCCCTGATGTCACGAGGAGCTATGTGTCTGCATGTCTATTTAACTATTCGTCTGTGTTATCATCTTTATATATATATGTTTGGATGTAGGTGTGTATGTATGTATGTATGTATGTATGTATGTATGTATGTATGTATGTATGTATGTAGGTGTGTATGTATGTATGTATGTATGTATGTATGCCTGTCTACCTTTCTGTCTGTGCGCGTTCACATTTATTTATCTCTCTATTCCTTAGATTTGCATACGTTCGTGTGTGTATTAACTTTCAGTTTATTCGTAGAAGTAGACAACTAAGCTATTCCAAGCACGGAGAAGATAAGTGTCTCCAAATACATCTAAATTCATATCACTTCTCCTCTCGCTATCGCCATCAAATGTGTTGGAAATGCGACATACTGGAATGGCAGATGACAAGGACAAAGATTGCGCAAAGTTTGGGCCTCTATTTGAGATCTTCTCATTTGACAGACTCGAAACTGCCTGTTTTACGGTAGAGTTCGGTAGAGCTAGGCAATATCACAACAAGTGGTATTATTCTATATCATTCTATATCACTCTATATCACTTTGTGATCGATGAGAACAACAAACATTTAATGAACCGCTTGATGATGTGTTACACTGGGAGTACATTGTGGTGTAGGGTTTATGGTGTATTAGGCAAGATAGCACCGCAGTCGTCAACAGTGTGTGTGTGTGTGTGTGTTTGTGTGTGTGTGTGTGTGTGTGTTTTAGCTGTGTATTATAAGGCACAGGCACAGAGAATCTCGAACCGTGAATTCAAACTCTGGACGTTTCTTCAGGGGACTGAATCCAGAGGGGCGACTTTTCTTGCTGAGACATGTGTAATGTCTCACCAGTCCCTACACAAAATACACACATGCACGCATGCACGCACGTGTGTATTTTGTGTATACATATTTATATTCGTCACTATACACATGTACATTACATAAACTCTATATCCTAATCCATCTGTCTATTTATCTAGCTGCTGACCTAGTACCCATTGACCTAAGCATGACCTCTACACCAGTCTAATGATATAAACCATTAGCATGCTATATTACAATTATCTATCATATGTTATCTACTGTTACCGATCTAATCTCATTGATCTCCTCTAAAAATCACTGCTTCCCTTTTCCCAGTTTTCGTCTTCATCAGATAAGATAGTCCTCAAAGTGTCCAGACCTATTGTATAAGGATATGCTCACAACGTTTGTGATAAGGATGTCCTGATTCCATAACGATGTATAGTAAAGGAGTCAGTACAAGGTTATCTTAGGAATACATTCAGTTGTGAAGATTTGTACCATTTTGCTTTAAAATGAAATCATCTCACTGTTATTTGATAAGCAGGAGTTCATAATATTGTTATCAAGAAAGAACTTCCTCACAAATGAAAATGTTCCCTTGGATTTATCCGATTTCGAAATCTTACCGACTTTCATTCATTGAAGGAGCCCTCACAGCATTATTGAACGAATAAAGTCCCAATTTTTCACAAAGCATATCAATACTATGTGTTTGCGACTTTAATACTTAAGGAAGAACTTAAACCCCAAATCGTATAAAGATGACTTCACAACTACATGAGTACCTTAAATATTAGCATAAAAGAAAATACTCATATCATTATCATCCAGAGAAATACCCAATTCATATTACATAAAGATGTGTTGACAATCTCAACACAAACGGAAATTCAAAAACCGTACACAGTAAGAACATCCTTTCACCACAAAAGGAAATCCTCCCAACTTCATCACACAAGGACGTCCTCGTAAGCGAACCACCAATAACAAGTCTCGTCTCCCAGATAAAAGTGTCCTAGTCATCACCAAGTTAATTCTATTTCGTGTCATGATGTCAGAGTTTTACCATTTCCTGACAAAATCTCGTGTTGTTTGTCGAGTGACATGAATCTTGACTCGACAATCAGTCGATGGAATGTCAGTTTTAGAGCATCTTCTATTCATCAGCAGCTGGTGAGTGTCCTTCGATATTTTTACATGTGAATAACTGATGAAAATCGAGAATTATTTTACAAAATGTTCAGGATTTATGACAGGATGTTAATGGGGATGGTGGATGTTTTGAGGTTCACACATACACACATACACACACGCGCGCAAACAAACACACAAATACACTCTCAAGCACACAAAAACCACACACCCATATACATACAGAGAGAGAGAGAGAGAGAGAGAGAGAGAGAGAGCATACACCTAATAGTTCCTCATTAATCCCAACTTTGTATTATCTGAGAGCTTGACCTTGGGGGCTAGATTATCATTCTAGGTCAATTAACGAAGTAATTAAGACTGATATATTCACTGACTCACCCCTTTAATCATTCACTCACTCATTAAACCATGTATCCACTGTATGTATATATATATATATATATATATATATATATATATATATATATATATATATATATATATATATATCGAGACAACTGTATCGAAGCAAATTCGCATGATGATATATGTATGGGCAAATATTTAAAGAGACATACATGCAGACAATGAAACAGACATACAGAGAAAAGATAAATAAACAGACAAATAGATAGAGAGACAAATATTATATATATATATATATATATATATATATATATATATATATATATATATATGCACAGATGTACAAGCCCGCGCACAACCAAATAAACGCACACATCAGTTAGCAATTTACGAAAGGCGCCAGGCTCCCATCAGACCAGACAATGTTATCAAAATATCGTCAGAAGAGATGAGATTTTATATCATAGAACTAAGTATGATTGATAGCTGGAGTTATGACATAAGGATGACATCGCCATCTAGGTACATGTACCTCGATAGCAATCGTCATATAATGTCTATCCATATTGGACAGATAACAGTTATATAACTGATGTCTCTCATCTGGTGTCATCTTTACCCATATACGTTACCTAGACGATTGATCGATTATGTTCGGCCAAAAAAGGTGTCGTACGAGTAATAGCATAGGGATTATGGTATATACGAGTAATGGTATAGGAATCATGGTATACACCAGCAACAGTATGCGGATTGTGGTATATGCCCGTAATGGTGTAAGGATTGTGGTATATACCAGTAATGGCACAGAGATCATGGCATAAACCGATAATGTACAGGAATCATTGTATATTCCACCAATGATGTAAGGATCATGGAATATAATGTATATACCACCAATGGTTTGAATGTTATTGTCCTTATATTCAGTGTTTCAGAGGTTAAAGTATATACCTATATCGGTACATATAGTATTTTTATAATACATCATATATAAAGATATAGAGAATGGACCACACGACGTTATCGCCAGAGTTTGTATTGAACAATATGACAGATAGACAAAAACCAGACAAATAATCAGCTAGATAGATAGGTATGCTCACTGACCGACTGACTGACCGACCGACTGACTGGCGGAATGACGGAATGACTGAATCTTACTGAATGAAATACTGGCCGATCGACCGACCGACTGATTGATTTGTTGACAAACAAACAAACAAACAAACGAACATATTTCAATATATGCAAAGCCAACAGACTTAAAAATCGATTACTCTCGACAAATTCGCAAAAACACAATATTAAACCAGCCCTGATGAAAACCCATATGTCTAAAGAAACGGTTCCCTCGATCTGTTCTCGAACCTCGACTGTAGCCCTCTTCAACCCCCCCCCGCCACGAACAAATTCCTCACCTACCAGTTCTCCCCCAATAACATCCAATACAATAACTCCGCCATTGTCACTAATTTCTCTTCTATTTACAATACACGGCCAGGGCAAGGTTCTGATTGATTGAGCGAGACGTCATTAAGACGAAAATTAATCAATGTTTATTAGATTAGAGATATTTGGACAGACTGCAAAGGGTTGCGGGGAGTGGTAGAAAAGGAGAAGGGCGCGAATCCTACGACGGGTGAGGATGACAAATGATGTCTGCTCAGAAAAACAAAGTGTTTTAAAGGATATTTACTGGGCCGAGGAATACGGGTTAATAGACAAACATCTGTCTAAATGACCGTCGATGATGAAGCTGATGAAGACGACGATGATGATGATGATGATGATGATGATGTTGATGAAGATTATGGTGATGAATTATTATTATTATTTTATTATTATTATTATTATTATTATTATGATAATAATAATGGACCGTGTCTGCCAAGAACAGTTGATGTACACCCTCCTGGCAGTTGAGCTGGTAAAGTAATGCTAACATAGGCACCAACACAGCTAGTCGAAAGAGTACATTATATGCTAATTATGCCACCCACCCACACACACACACACACAAACACACACAAACACCCGACTGGTAAAAAAGTACGGATGCAATCTAAAATCGTCGTCAAGATACATTCTCTCTTTTTTGGCATACTGATGTAGTCTGGATACTGATAGATGTGTGGATATGTGGATTGTTTTCATATACCGAGTTGTCTGGGTCGGTTCGGATCGTTTTATCCACAGGTCGACGATGACGCCAAAAACCTCAAATTAAATGTAATTATAAATGCTGTTGGCCACTTTTGTGCACATGGTAGCTTAAATGGGCCAAGACGCCTCCACAGGTAATGAGCCGAACTAAAAGATGAAGTGGTCTGGAAATATTAAATCTAGTTGTTAAGTAAATGTCACACGCACGCACATACGGAGAGAGAGAGAGAGAGAGATAGAGAGAGAGTGAGGGAGAGAGAGAGAGAGAGAGAGAGAGAGAGAGAGAGAGAGTATATTCTGTATTGATTTTAAATATATTTGCCTTTTTCTATATCTACCATTCCAGCATCTCTTCCGTCGACATGTTTTGTTGAGAAATAGGAACCTTCTTGTGAAAATAACTACATATTACAGAACCCATCTTATATAAACATGTATAACGGTTTCTGTTTAACTGGTTATGGTAACCTTGATGGGTATATATACCCTAAATAGAGGTACTGATTGGGCCAAACATATCTGTCTCTGAGTGCAAAACTGGGTCGGCTTTTACTGTGACAATTATTACTATTCGGGGTGGTATCCTTTTTAAGGCGACCGCTAGTACACCCCCATATACTGATAGGCTGGAAATACAATTGTCATTATCGATTATACTAAATCAGAAGTATTTTATAAGTTAAATACGACAATACCATATGCATATATCCGAGATGTAATCATTAATGTCGCCTAGAGTCCAGTTGCCACAAATACAGGCAAGAGCCGGATTTGTTCCCAGAATGTAGAGGTGTGCAGCTCAGCGTACTAACTGGGGCGCCTCCTTGGTCTAGCGGTAGCGTGTTGGACTACAGATCACTCCCACCCGCGTTCAAATCTCGGCGTGGACATATCTGAAGGTTGTTTCGTCTTTGACTTCGCCTCATTACCTTTGGAGGTCGCTCGGCCCATTTAGCCTACCTTGTGCACAAAAGTGGCCGTAAAACATCAATCATCATCATCATCCTCAGCGTAATAACTATAACAACATCGAAATGCCGAATTTCGCCTCCAAATATACACAAGGAGCCATTTAATGTCTTCGTTGACTCCCATTTGTTTATCTTAGCTCATCTATAAGTCATTTTGATGTTTCTATCTCTACATTTACAGAATAAGGTAAAGAATGATAGATCTATAGAAATACATTTCGGTTGTTTCCGTGCTAAATCGTTTTTCTCCGTTTAAATTTGTGGCGTTTAGGGAAAACAATAATTTGCAAATTTGCCATTTTACTTAGCTCGACCCAGGACCGCTACTCTAGCGTAATGGTTAGGGCGCTTGGTTGCAAATGTGCTGGTTGTGAGTTCGAATCCGTTTCATACTTCTTTCCGTAAGATTTGTATCTCTCTAGAAAGCCATCCTTCGGCTATATGTCCCAGGTGTGACCATATCCGAGGCTAAAAAAGCCCCCCAGCAACAACATAGTTTGATCCATAATTGCTTAAACACCATCAAGACGATGATACGAAGCGGGACTATAACCTGCAACCTACTATGTACGGTTGCCAATTTAAAATGCGGTTTCCCTTGTTGAAACACAGATTCCAGTCATGACTGGTACCAGCTGGTTTCGACATCCGCAATCGATTGCTGGCATTTTGCCAAGCTGACATATTTCGGAAGTTAATTTCAGAAAGACTTGTGACCTCTCCGGAACCCGTAAGTGAGACACTGAAACACAACCCGGAAGCAAGAAGACTCGACACAGAAGAGCACACCGTGGCTCTGTCTTTGACAGACAATGATGTCAGGATCGGTTCAAATCACACAATTAACTTACCTTAGACGGCGAACCGTCAGCCACACTCAGATTTCGAGGAGAGGGCTGACTTGTAGATGTACTCTAAAACTACACCTGATCCTCAGATATTTCAACATTACAATGAACATTTCGCTTGAATTAGCCAACATCACGATTTAGTCACTGAACATTGGTGACAGGTGGTTTTTATGAATGGATTCAGGTTTCGAACTTGAGATTTAATGAAAAAATTACCATCAGAATCTCGACTGTGGTATTCCTGTAAACCCCTTATATATATATATATATATATATATATATATATATATATATATATATATATATATATATATATATATATAAAAGTATAGTAAACACAGATAATAATGAAATAAACGCTTGTTGAATGACAGGCTGCGCCATAAAGCAATGATCCATACAAAACTTAAAGTACATTAATAACAATAATAATAATAATAATAATAATAATAATGTATATTTAATAAAACACCCTTACTAATTAAATGTACGACACGCCATCTTGCGGATATTATCATACTTACTTTATCCCCTATTCCCTATTAGCCTTTTGCATATCGTGATAACACATTATTGGCTACACACACTGAGGTACAAAAGCAGATTCTATACGAGAATACGAGAAGTTACGGGAGTTACCGGGTTGACCTTAAGGTATACATGTAAATATGGTCCACTGCGTACAATCAGGAGATCAAGCCGATGCAATAAATATCATCGACTATTAGACGAATTAAGAATTTAGATATAAGGGCTATCTTTTAATGTCATTAGAATTATACAAACGAGACACCTTGCTAGTGATAACCTCACTGAAAATCTGAAAGTGTCCTATTAAGAATCTGATCACAAAACGAACATGAAGTTTGTTTGAACCTGCAGCTATACTGTATCCCGTCGAATGATGGAGACACGATTTCGACATTCCAGAGCTCTCCTGGATATGCAAAATAATATCCCAGATATGCAAATTAATGTTCTTATAATTGGCAACGTTTACAGAAGATATTGGTTTTAACCAAAGTGGATCATGGACTTTCCACATACCAGTCCCATTCAGAAATGTTGAAGTGTTACCTATCACCTTTGCGAGTCTCTGTCATGCATGACGTACTTTATTACGGGATCTGTGACATGATCCTTGGCATTCTAATGATGATGATGGTTAACGTTTTACGACCACTTTTGTGCACATGGTAGACAAAATGGGCCGAATGACCTCCAGAGGTAATGAAGCGAAGTCAAAGATGAAACACCCTTCAGATAAGCCCACGTCGAACTTTGAACTCGGGTGGTAGTGATCTTGGTGCAACGCGCTACGAACTAGACTACGGAGCTGGGATAATACTCTGGTACAAAGACAGTTCCCCTTGTTAGGCCGAATTTGGGTTAACAACAATCTACATTTTGTGCTTGTATGCAGTCCGACTTATTGATCAGTTAAAATGAAGATAATAGAGCTGGTTTGTCCGTGTTATTATTCTTGGCAAATTTGGCGTGATGCTCCATAAGGGCCAAGACTCATCCAAAAGGTCATAGGTACCGAGGTGTGCCAATAAATAAACGTCTGGATTACTAAACGGTACTTTTAGTTGTTTGTTTTATTCAAGGATATTAATTATTTCGTCTTCGACGTTGATAAAATAGATTATTCACTCAAGCATATTTCTCAATAATATCGGTAATTTACTTAAGTACAGACACATTACTTATTCAAATCGGTCAATGACATCGCGTCGTATAAACAATCCGGCACTTTAATCTTCGCCAAGATAAGTACTCATTGATGCGTGTATCTCGCAATCCAGTGTCGAATGATTTGCTAAAAGCAGCGCCAAAAATAAATGTGTTTGTTCAGGATCCAGTGTAAATATAAACCACCAGAGACGATATGGCGGCGGCCATTAGCCTCATTTCCGATAAGTTCCTGTTATTAGTATGTCTTAATTCTGATAATACATCTGATCGATTAGCTATAGTGGAGTTTGTTAATGCGTAAATTAGACCGATGTTTGGAAAGAATTTCTGTTGTCGTTTCTTGTTTTGAGAAAGCACATGAGATACTCGTACTCAAACATAGGAAATATATATTATAAATGAGTAATGCAATGGATCAACTGTTGTTTTCTTTCTCTCTGGAAATCCGTAAAGATACCACGATATGCCATCAAACAAAACACGATATCACTGGAATTGTACTACACGGCTCTACAAAAGTTAAACGACATTTTTATTGGCCAGTTAGAGAACTGTTCACGTGACACTACACAGCCGTCAAAAAGCAATTAAAACTGTAACACTGCCCTCGCCCACTAAAGTGGTTTCCAGTATGAGCTTCTTTAAATGCCCAACGAACTCGCTTGAATACAGCGAAAGGGGTCCTTGTAAATGTTCGAAATTAGCCAGGTCGTGTAAATATTTACAAGCACGGAGATGATTTTTTAGATCGGCCATTTTGTTCCTTTCTTTTTTTTAAACGAACATGGCTCGCCGGTTGATCGGTAGAACCTCAGAACTAGATCAAATATGACCGGATCTTAATTCAGACTGCGAGATATCGGCTGAGAATACGAGGACCATCATCCAATGCGGTATTTAGTACGGTCATATTACCTGACTCGTTCCAGGATGACTACGGGTAAGATCCAGATGCGCCATCACGGAGATGTGGAAGTAATTGATTTGTCCCGAATTTATTAAATGGCTGATTAATCAACGCTTACTGAAGTGTTGTCGTCTGCCTAAAAGATAACGGCGGGCCATCGTCTGCTTGTCTGAGATTAAATGGTCGAAAGAGTGATCGTCTGCCTCGATCCGACTGTCTGACGGTATAATAGCTGTCTGAGTGTTCGTCTTCATTTAGGAATTTTCAGCTTAATTAAGCATTTATTCCTGAAAAGATTGATTTGTGTGCGATTTGATATATTATTTGCAGATACCCTTTAATGTCTGTCTATTTTCTCTATGTGTCTGTGTGTCCAACCATCCATCGCTTTGAAAGGCAATATATATATATATATATATATATATATATATATATATATATACGCTTAGGTATGCGTCCCGTCCATCATTCAAAAAATTGAGGAATCTACATACAGTAGCCGCCATGACTACACCAACAAACATTCATATCCCTTATCCCAAATGTGGATAACATAAAACCATTTCCTCTCTATATACAACATTTAGCTGTCAGAGTCGATTTCCAGATCTCGGCAACTTGATGATATCTTCTAGAATTCAAATAACATCAATTAACCTATCGATGACCTTCAACTGACATTGATGTCGAATGTTAAACTAATCGTCAATATCTAACCGTAGTCTGTCTGGTGTTGCCGAGACAGAGGGCGAGGTGTATTGCTCAACTCGGAGTTGAAATAGTGATAATGATATAGCTCCTCACCACAGTGTGATGTTGATAATGTGGATGCTAATGATAATGATGATGATGATGATGACGACGACGACCACGACGATGATGATGAAGATGATAATGGCAATGAATAATATATTTCCACGTAAAATAGCATAATTACGTTGATAATGATGATTATGATTATAATGATGGTGATGATGATGATGATGATGATGGTTGTGGTTGTCATGTCATGGTGATGATGATGATGATAATGATTGCTGTGGTAGAAAGATAGATGTAGTCCTCCGCAAGAAACTGTGGCTTGAACGATAAACTGCCAATATAAAGCAAACTATTCGCTAGGTGTCGCCTACCACGACAGCACAAACCTATCATCTGTCCATCAGGTGGCGCATCAAGTAACGTCATGTCGCATTACACGTCACATAAAATGTCACGTAACGTGTCACTTTCCACCATATCTTGTGTACACAGGTTGCCGGGAGCCACTGTTTACATAGGCACTTCGGCACAAAGCCAATTCGTACCCAGCTATGACGAGCCACGCGAGAACTAATCTGTTGACGCAGTATTAGGAAACTGCCCGTACACGTCGTGGTTTATAGCGGCAATGTGTCGTAAACGCTTATCGTTAATCTGAAGTCGGATTGGGGAAAAAAGTTATTTATTAATTTATATGAGGCTAAATTAAACCGTTTTCCCATTGTAATCTTACCCCCAGTATTTCTCGCCGATAAATGCCAAATAACCTAGTAGCACATGGACGCTTTCTTTCTGATTAAGCCACTCTATAGACGGGGTTCAGTGAAAAGGTGGCCATTTTTTTTCCTTTTTACTCTAATCATAAACGTCCTCATAAACCAGTTATTGGTCGTACTAAACGTTGAATGGGTGGATGGTGAACTTCATCAACCGGAATTCATTCATTCGCCATAAAATATAAACACGCTACGCATACGCTTCAAGTAAATAAAATAAGAAGCTCGGTTACCGTATTCCTTTAAGCACTTCTTACATATTACTTTTAAGTAAACCTTTGATCGCCTGTAGTTTTCCGGATTATTGCAATAACAATTACTGTTATTGCCATGATTAGTCACTCTCAATCACATCTTGCAAATTATACATATATCGTTTCTGTTTGTAGAAGCGTCGTGATACGTTTCTGTTTCCACGGATCACTTTGATCTGTCAGCCATGTAGCTGTTCAATTATACTGCAGAATAAATACGCATGCTCGGTGTTGGTACGCAAAGTACACACACACACACACACACACACACAAGTGAATTAAATATCAGCTTCCGGGCTTAGATTTACGCATGACTACACCAATTTACACAAATTTTGATAATGTCAATAGACATCTCTGTCCGCTCATAAACGAAATGGAAATTAGTGAGTGAAAACGAACGGAGCCTTTATGTTCCTCCTTATTCCGACCAGCGCGCTTCCGTGATCTAACTGGTAGTGCGTTGGACCACAGATCACTACCACCCGAGTTCGAATCTCGGCGTGTGCGCATATCTGAAGTGTGTTTGACTTCGCCTCACTGCCCTTGGAGGTCGCTCGGTCCATTTAGCCTACCGTGTGCACAAAAGTGGCCGTAACACATCGATCGTCAATCATCATCATCATACAAACATACTTAGCAATAGCCACAGCTCTAGGACGATGGAGGTCGGGTGTTTACGGCCGATTGGAGAGGACGTCCCGTGGTACTTTCAATGTAGATGTGTAGCACAAGAAAACATCTTATCGGCAACATCATCAGCCTATTCCGACCAAGAGCGTGAATATCCGCGAATCATTCTAACCTACAGGCCTCGTATATTTCAGATTTGGGATGAGATTAGCCATTGGATCGCCTAAATTAATTACGTCGGTGCTACTTTCACGCCAAAACTTTATATATACTATATTTTATAATAAACAGAAGCATGGATCGTTCGGATATCCATTGATAACTGTCACCTTCTCGAGTACTGCCAACTCTTTCAGATAACTCAGGTTTGACAGTACACGCAACTGTTGTCCGACTGCTATACATCTAAGCAACCGATTCACATCCCCCAAAACATATCCCCCTAGCCCAGTTTCACTATATTCTTATTAGTTGATATTAAAAATAAAATGGAATTTTTAATATCCAATCCTGTTTTCTCATCCTGCACGATGGCCTATTATAACATCACTTTGGAGTTGCAAATAACTTCTTTTCGCGTCCCGAAAAAGTAGTTCTCTCGTAAAGGGTGTTATTACTACGCCATGTTAATTATGGCCGCTAAGATACGGACTCGAAAAATAAATAAATAGGGACGTGAAAACTACCGTATAAAACCGAATCTTTCTTGGCGATACCGAGAGAAATCACAAATGCGGCATGCAGCCAAAACATTGGTACTACTTTAAATGCACTGGCATCTGTTATAAGTCAATCGTGATGGTTCGTGAGAATATTCCATGAAGCTTCATGGAAAATTATGTTTCTAATCACTTTGCGTAGGTGTTGCGAATGACATTGTTTCTCGAGCTGTGGCCTTATCTCAGCACTCGCCAAACACTTGACTCACGCTAAGATAAGCGCACCCATCGTCCAACAATATTAGCCAAATAAAGAAGGTCTCTGGTGGGTAAATAACCTTTTTCTGAATATGGAAATGATGATATTTAACTTAGATTACCACACCAGGTTCGGCTAAATAGGACATTTGTAGAGTTTACATATGTATACTTTTGTAGTTTCCTGACTAAATGTAAGGCGCCATACATGCACGCAACAAAATTGTATCGCAAGCTGCAGTTAGCATTATCCACTTTTGTTACGAATTATTTCTGCTGTGGTGTACTCATTAATTATGAGTACTAAGTCCGCATAATTTGTTCTTGTTAATATACTTGTAAGGGCGAAAGAGAGGAAATTACATGTGTATCTTCTTATCCATGCCAACCAGTGTTAACTACATTTTTGCCTCATTTGAAAGGCTTGGATATCGCTAGACCGGCTCCTATCTAAATCGGCTTTAATTCCTCTCTCATTGAGATCTGGCTTAATCGGTCTTAGTGTAGCCTATACGGATCTCCATTGAAACGCATCTCGATATTACATTTTTACATCTGTTTTCCAACTGCTGGTATCCCGCTTACTGCAACAACCTTTCGCAAGATAGCAGCTGGGGATGACATTTGAAGATTGGTTCTTCATTCATATGTTCTGTCATTTATCTTCAGATATAAGTTTACCCATTCATCTTACCGTGTGCGCAGAGATGACTGCAAAACAACAATAATAACACAACAACAACAACAACATTAAACACGACATTTAACTTAAACCACTAAATCTTTTAAAATCCAAATGAAAGCCATGTCCACCATTTTGTTAATCCTTCCCCTATAAATGGACCTGTCTTAAGTCCAACTGATGTATAAGTACCAATATAAGCTAGTCTCAATGGTGATGTATTTGTCCGGGCGCCTCCGTGGTCTAGCGGTAGCGTGCTGGACCGCAGATCACTACCACCCGTGTTCGAATCCCGGCGTGGGCATATCTGAAGGTTGTTTCGTCTTTCACTTCGTCTCATTACCTTTGGAGGTCGCTCGGCCCATTTAGCCTACCTTGTGCACAAAGGTGGCCGTAAAACATCAATCATCATGATGTATTTGTCCTGTGTTGGTCTGCACATCGGAATTGGCCGCGTGCGTAGCTCGTTACCTCTATTAGAGGTGTACGCACATCAGAACCTTTGGTCTTGTGTACACCTCATAACGTTTGATCGCGTATACGCTCTACAACCTTTCCTCTTGCGAACGTTGGACGCTTTTTTCTCCGTTTACGTGTGATCTTTTGTATGCCTTCTAACATCAATGCATTTGGATACGTAAACCGCTCTGATCTTTGGCTTCCCGTACATATCGCTATATTTTTGCTGCACGTACACATTATAATAGTTTAGCTATTGTTGTTTTGTTGTTTGGGGAGAATCCCCAGGCTGTCGCTTAACCAGCACAGCCTCTATGTTTAGCTGTCTCTACACATCGTTATATATTGTGGCTGGTTCTACATGTCATAATATGTGCCTACCTGTATGCAATCCCCATAATTTGCATGTCTGTACACAGCATCATAATTTGTATGTCTGCATACATCATAATAATTTGTATATCTGTACACATCACAATAATTTGCCTATATATACAGATCATAATATTTGGCTATCTGTAAACGTCATTATATTCTGCCTGCTTGTACACGTCATAATATATTGACTGCCTATACACAGTATAATATATTTGGTTGTTTTTACACATTATAATATTTACTTGCCTGTACAGATCATACTATTTTGCCTGTCTGTATTCACCATACTATTTAGACTACCTCTATAGTTCATAACATGTTGACTTCCTGTACACATCAAAATAATTTGGCTGGTTGTACACATCTTAATATTTTTGCTGGCTGTACGTATCATAATATTTTATCTGCCTGTACATTCATACTATTTAGGTTGCCTGTACACATCCTAACAGTTTGTCCAATTGTACGCATCACAATAGTCCCTGCGTGTATATAAATCAGACGTCTTGACAACTCTTTAACATGACAACGAATTAGATACACGCCCATCTGCTAAGCCGAACCAGTACTGGTGTTTTCACGTGGACAACAGAAAGTATCACCTTCGACAGCTTAAAGACGGGAAGAACACTGGAGGATATCATGTGGCTGGAAAGTATTTGCTCATATGACGCCAGAGGGCGTTGTTTGGTCAGCTGATAATAAGGAGTGGCTTCGATCTTCTTGTAGTAACGCGAGCTTGGTATGGGAGCGATATTGTGCGTTTACGTGCAAGATATCAAATTATTATGGGCGTGTCTGTGCGTGTCTGAGAAATACAACATCTAACAGGACAATACACACTCACACACACACACACTCTCTCTCACACACACACACACACACATAATAAAAAAACCCACACATAATCAAACAAAGGAACAAAAATACATATATCCAAAAAACACAAATATACATACATAAACAGACACACACACATACTCGCTATCAACATATCCGTTAAAGATCACTGCGGGATGTATATATATATATATATATATATATATATATATATAATATATAATATAGCTAGTTACCTAGATAAATAGCTAGATAGATATATAGATAGAGAGATATTCAGGCAGATAGATAGTAAGATAGATAGGTAGGTAGATATATGTAGATATATTGATAAATAGAAGATTTTGTTTAAATAGACAGACAAACAGGCAGGCAGAAAAAAATAGACAGACAGACCAACATATGGACAGAAGAACAGGAAGACGGACAGATAAACACAGATTCAGTCAGCTAAGGAGCTAAGGAGATCAGAAGAGAGACAGTCACAGACACATTATAGAGCCATCACCATTTAGTGGTAAGAGGCTATTACTTAGCGTGTCTCATGATTCCATCACCACGAAAATAACCACATATTACTGCTAGCATTCCGGCGGCCATATTGTTTATCACAGACGGACAGTGACATACACTTCCGGTAGACTGTGGCTCCGATCTCGGTCAACTCTTGAATCTTTCTCCCTCTCATACAGCGAGACGGGTAGGATGGGGGATGGCTCGTGGGTGAAAAGCCTCACAGACTGATAAAAGCATGCTAAGACTGTCACATCCAGAATGAACTATCTGTCATTCTGATCTTCGGTGTCAATTATGTGTTAATTACTACGTTAATTGGCCCTGAATGATATGCTAGCCCCCAATTAACGGCCCTGATAGCAGAGCTGAGTCTAATGAGAAACTACTAGGTGTATTATAATCTCTCTCTCTCTCTCTCTATGTGTGTGTGTGTGTGTGTGAGTGTTTGTCTTTGGGGGATTGGTTTGTGCATTTGTGCGTGTGTTTATGTGTAAATGTATTTGTGCGTGTTTGTGTGTATGTGTTTGTTTATATGTGTGCTTGTCTTTAAGTGTGTGTACGTATATATATATATATATATATATATATATTATATATGTGTGTGTGTGTGTTTGTGTGTGTGTGTGTGTGTGTGTGTGTGTGCTCGCGCGCGTGCGACAAAGTCTGGTCGTATATCATTGTCATCGTGCTTCCCGACATAACTTCTTATTTCTCTGTATTTGTGTATACGAGTCTTCCGATGAGTGAGTGAATGAGTGAGTGAGCAAGCGAAGGAGCGTTTGTGGATGCTTCTAAGCTAAAAATTTATTAATTATTTGCCTATATATCTGTTTTTATCAATATATTTGATATATTTGAGCGAGCGAGTAATCTATAAGGACAGACAGATTAATGATCCTATGGATCGATGAATCACTGGACTCATAGACAGATGGAGACGAACCGCCAGACATAATATGTGTCTTCACACCACACACCAAATTTGACAAAAGTCACGCAGTCCGCAGACACTTTCCTCGATCTAAATGCTTGATTAAGCAGTGGATCTCGAACTTAAGACGGACTGCGATTTCAGTCTGCTCTGAAACACGTGCCCTATCTTCCTAATTGAACAAATGTGACATCCTTAAGACACTCGTTCATCATTCTCTGTCAGCTTCTCGTCACCTGTCTATCATTTGTGCGAAAAGGAAGCATTCGCCGCATTGCACCTACAAAGTCAAGACAACTGTAGCTGGCTTATTAGGACATCGGCGTCCGTTTCTGCTGCTAAGGTTTCACAGAGTTTCTTCCCTGGCCATTGATAGATATGCTAAAGGCCCTCAGCTGAGTAAGGGATTGAATTCTTTGAGGCAGAAATTTGATCTTCTTTCACGAAGCCATTCAAACTGGAAATAAGGGAAGCGATAAACATGATTTGAACTTGTATTCTAACCAGGATTTTAATTTAGATTGGTCATATGAATGTCCATTAACAGGAGAAATAGACACTAACAACTGAGCCATACGCCAAGTCAGCGAATTTCTTTTTCATAATATCCTGCTGCCCGATTCGTAGAGTTGACATTTTCCCACGTCGAAACCCATTAATGCTTTATTCATAGTCATGTAGCGCACAAAGCAGTAGGCTGATTGGTGAGCATAGAGGCACAGTAAATGTGGTAAACATGTAAGCGGAGATTCCAGGTTCGAGTCTCATCATACATCATTCGACTAAGTTGATTCAGCCTCTACACATATCGGTCTACCCGACTCTCAACGTATCTCAGTTCACTCAGCCTCCACATATCTCATTCTTCCCAATCCCCAATCTCCTCATATGTTGGTTCACTCATTTGCCACATATTTAAGTCAACCTTTATATCCCACAGTCTACTCAGCCTCTACATAATTCAATCCATTAAGTCTTCACATATGTCAGTCACCTCAGCCTGCACACATCTCAGTCCACTGAGCCTCCACACACCTCATTCCACTCAGCCTTTAGATACCTCATTCGACTCAACCTCTAGATACCCTACTCCACTCTACCTACCCATACTCTATATGTATTCTATAGATCAATGTTTGTCAATTCGTCTATCCAGTAATATCTCTATCTACCCGTCTGTCTATCTGTTATTCTCTCTATCATGATAACCTGTCTTTCTGTCTATGTGTCCGTCTATTCGCCTATCTATGTTTCTCTCTGTATGTCTGTCTCTGTCTTCTTCCCTGACTTTGGAGTACTCGTGGTGTCAAACGATCCAAACATATTAATACGGTCAATTTAACCCATCAAACTACTCCTGCTCAGCCACCAACCAGTTAATTAGCTTAGTTATCTGACTCGCAATCTCCCAACTCGGCGAATATAACAATCATAATTACACCAGCTACAGCAGCAACAGCAACAATAACGACGACCACGACAACAACAACAACAACAACATCGACGGACGAAAAAAAAGCGCTCCAGAACAGAGCAATACTTCCATTACCGCTTTGACAAGCATAAAATCGAATAGCTGACGGAGCTGGGACAAAACATCAACTTAATTACTCCGTCGTAAAGCGCCTAACTACAACATGGCGATGTCCTGCTAGGAAAATGGCTCGAAGACAATAACGTTCTTAATAATGTCGATATCGCCTTAATCAGACGACGCTATAGGGCTGCGCAGCTGGTGGAGCACAGGCGGAGATAGACCGCTGTGTTTATCGTCATTAACAGATTAATTAGCCAGTATTGACTAATACATGAATAAAAACCGACTTAATGCGAGATCTTTCCTAATAACCTATTGGGCGCGGATCCAGGAAGACATATTTACGTTTGGTATTCTCAATTCGAAGATCCGCTGAAGTAAAGAGGTTTATTGTATTGCTTGAATTCGGAAAAGCCACCTATCAGACTTCAGGTGGTTACATTTTGTGTCTAGATACATTGTATTTGGATATTTTTATCATTATGGCCGTGTCTACGTCTAGATGCATTTGTCAATTTATCAGATTTAACTGCAGCTAGATATAGTTCAGATACACCCCAGATACACCCCAGATGGAAGATTACTTTTAATATTAATATTATCGTGGTTACTTAGTTTTAACACTAACAAGATTTTAAAATATGGAAGCGACCTATCGGATCGTGTTATGACGCTAACCGCACATGCAAGTAAAGCAAAACAAGCACACCTTATTTGTCACGAAGTAGCTAAACCATATAGAAAAATCAATACGCTGTTATCATTGTTTGTATGAAGGGTGTTTCATCTTTGACTTCGCTTCATTACCTTAGGATGTCGCTCGACCCATTTAGCCTACCATGTGCACAAAAGTGGCCGTAAAACATCAATCAACGTTGTATAACCAACTGCCGTGCCTTGAACACATTTTCTAGAAGTATAGCTGTAAATGCATTTACATATAGTTTAAACTTATCTATGTACAATCCAAAATCACGTGTACATTAACATTGCTGTATACGAGGAAACAATGCTGTAATTATATCATATCTAGATATATCTGCAATAATATATGCCCCACTTCATCTCTACCCACAATGAGTTGTTCGACATTAAATAGTTCAATAAATGAGCTCAAGCAATATAAAAACAGGCAAGAGAAGGATTTACAGTAAATATCACCATATCACACTCATACATATTTACGATTGCAAAACACCTCATATGGAATCTATTGCTTTTGCGGCAATTGTCGTGGTTACTCAGGTGTCAATCGAGTGTTGTTAATCAACTAATAGCTCAAGGCTGATTTGCAGGAAGTTCTCGAATTCGAACAGTGATCTTCTTCCATTTGAGTGCAACGCCTTACTCTATCAACTATCATATCCCATAATGTGGAAAAAGTACGAAGTGTCGAAATAACCATCTCGTTATTTGATCCTGAAATATTATTCAATTAGCTGACTTTGTCACGTGTGCTGTTTCAAAGGTCGTCTGCTGTGCCTGGTAGGTCTCGTGTTGTGTTTATCGGGTCACGTGTTCCTTTACCAAAAAGGTCACGTGATTTGTTTACTCCGTCGCAGAGACTGTTCCCTGTCAGTGATTAGTGAATCCCTCTCAGACTACGACGTCCACTGATGTGGTATATTTTAATGTTTTGTTGTTCTTGTTGTTGTTATGGTGGTGGTGGTGCTTGTTGTTACTCTTATTGTTGTTTCAATGTAGTTTTGTATAATAAAAACAATATGTTAATCAATCTAAAATTAATGCGATGACCTCTAGAAGTTGAAACTTTTGTCATCACTATCCTATCCAGACTAGGAATATTTACCCAAAGCACAAACTAAAAATACCCCCCCCCCCCCAACACACACACACACACACACACACATACACACACACATGAACAGGCAAGCGAAAACTCAGAGAGACAGAGAGCGAGAGAGAGACCGAGAGAGAGACCCTCCACGGCCTGAACACATCA
Organism: Paralvinella palmiformis; assembly: GCA_025642065.1. Taxonomy (NCBI): domain Eukaryota; kingdom Metazoa; phylum Annelida; class Polychaeta; order Terebellida; family Alvinellidae; genus Paralvinella; species Paralvinella palmiformis. The sequence goes on along the minus strand of JAODUP010000435.1, from coordinate 142,526 downwards.
TGACAAACATTAAACCGGTCAACTGTTACCGTAACAAATCTCTTTTCTCTTCATTAGCCGTCAAATGTTTATTTTACGACAACAGCAACTCCGCTATTTATTGTCCCGTCTCATGGCAGCAGTTGGCCTAACACACGCCATTATCGCTCACATACACGTCGGGGTTGAATGAAAGTCGGCACAAATAAACGGAAACAATATGAAAGCCATCAGTCTGCCGTGGATAAAGCTACAAGGGAAAGGCGTGCACTTGGACCTTTCCCACCTTTTGGACCCTTCCGCATGCAATTGAGTCGTTTGCCGACTTTTGCCGAGTGGTGTATTATTGGTGACGAGTGGCGTTATTCGGCTCGAGAACAAAACGTCACCGGCTCGCTTTGTCCCTCTGAGGTATAATTTGGAGACAAATAAAACAAATCTCTGACTCAGTCCCCTCCTCCGGGATAATTTGCCCTTTGGAAATTTCAGGGGCTACTAAGGGGAGATTTATTTGTTTATGACGAAAACGAACGAACGATTCAAAATGTCATAATTTATGTCATGTCACGATGACGACTGTCATGCTATTCCATATCTTATCAAGTTATGTTACGTTATGTTATACTATGTGATGTGATGTGATGTGATGTGATGTGATGTGATGTGATGTGATGTGATGTCATGTCATGTCATGTCATGTCATGTTGTGTCGTGTAACGTCATGTCATGCAATGCTATATTGTGGTGCGTTCAATTCTGGCTCGTTGTGTCATTTGACATTCTGCAATTCGGCGTCTGTTATACCAGACTGCAATCTGCAAACTGCAGTCCAACGACATTTCTATCGTCGTTTACGTTTAACAGTGAAAACCTGTTCGAACGACCATCTGGTTTACGTGGCAAACCTTTCCTAAAAGACCACCAAACTGATACCTCTAATATATTGGGCCACTTTTGTTACAAGAAAAGAACATGTATTAAGGGATCATCTGTATTTAGGGATTATTTGCCATGGTCCCATTTAAAGCTGGTATCTAAATATAGGTTTTAAGTCGCGATGTGTCATGGAGCCTGATAGTGAATGGCAATGCAATAACTTATCCTACATTATAATGTGTATATACTCCACTCATCAACTTTATGCCTGTTTTGTTTACAATAATCTGTTGCCATGCTATCAATTTTGGACGGGTCGATAATATGACATTCGCTTGATGAAAGCTTCATGTCGGCTTTTTATGCACAAATCATAATTATCTGTTTCTTTGATGCGACAAAGGTGTCCTGTCGTCAACAAATGATCCCCTAGAAAAGAATGTACTCTGTCTCTGGGGGTACTCCGTGATGTGTCCTAGCAACTGATTGATGTGGCCTGATTGTGGTATAAGGTATCTGATAAGTTAGTGTGTTAGGTATACTTTGATGTCTAAACTAATCCTTTATGTTAATGGTTTATTTGATAATGGCAACCCCCCCCCTCTCTCTCTCTCTCTCTCTGTGTGTGTGTGTGTGTACCCCCCCCTCTCTCTCTCTGTGTGTATGTGTGTATGTGAGAGATTCTTCCTCTCCACCAAAGCTCATTGTCTTCAAATATTCATTATTTCTCATTAAAGTACCCCCCTCCCCTATACATCACCATACGATAGTTGTGACTTATACGACTGTGTACAGTAATACTAGAGACAAAGCACCAATTGGACGTAAACAAGACGGCTTTGGTAAACATTTTTATGAATGGGGTATATAGGAAGTTGGGTAGTGAGTGAGTGAGTGAGTGAGTGAGTGAGTGAGTGAGTGAGTGAGTGAGTGAGTGAGTGAGTGAGTGAGTGAGTGAGTGAGTGAGTGAGTGAGTGAGTGAGTGAGTGAGTGAGTGAGTGAGTGAGTGAGTGAGTGAGTGAGTGAGTGAGTGAGTGAGTGAGTGAGTGAGTGGGAGTGAGTGAGTGAGTGAGTGAGTGAGTGAGTGAGTGGTGGGGTGAGTGGTGAGTGAGTGAGTGAGTGAGTGAGTGAGTGAGTGAGTGAGTGAGTGAGTGAGTGAGTGAGTGAGTGAGTGAGTGGTGGTTTGAGTGTTTCGGTCAGTCAGTCAGTCAGTCAGTTGGACAATATGGGAAGTCTATATGAAACAACTAGAGAGAGAGAGATATATATCTATCTATCTAGTTATATAGATAGGTATACCCGATTAGTCAGACAGACAGGCAGAAAAGATATTTACATACTGACATCATCTTTGATAAGGGAAACTGTTGGCTTTCACTAACAAACACAAATAAACATTATCCTCAGATGTTGACTTCCGCCTGAGGAAATGGATCAGTTCAGAGCAGACGACATTTCCCTCGATCCCCCTCGGCTCCACGATACGCCATGCATTTTAATTACGCGAGGCATTCTCGTTTCGCCAAAATTCCCTCTCCCGAAGTCGAATGTTGGAAAAACGGAGCCGGTAATGGTCCAAAAACCGACCACTTCCTTTCACGGAGAAGATTTTCGCAATAAATAACGCCGTTTCTTCGTTAGCGCATCAACATTTTTGTCCATTTAACTGACTTTGCACGAAATCGTGGCCCGCGCATTGTGCGCATGCGTAATGACATGCGTTCAACTTAACAGTTCGGAAAAAATTAAATACTTCGTTGCCATGGCGACGAGATGGCCGGAGTTTGCCGTTTGGCAACAATAAGTGACGGTAGTGGGTTGTTTTGTGGAAACAAGTGCTTTTATTTTCGCTTAAAATGGATATTCGTAAAAGGTGGCAAGCTTTTGATGGGATAACTTGAAGGACGTTGTCTCAATCTGAGACACCTAACACTTGTCACGAGAACGCGTCAACATTTGAAGTTTGCTTGTTAGTCACCGAGTGAGCGATAATTGATAACCTCAGTCAGCGATAACGCTATAGATGATAATCTGATGATACACCGGCGCGATAACAAGATAATATGGTAACGCGCTAATACGGCGATATGGTAAGGCGATATCGTGATGAAATTACAGTAATGCTCGAATACATTCGATACTTTTAAAATATGTGCTATTTGCATTTATCTTGGTTTTAGACAAATACAACGAATGTGGCTAGTTAGTAAGGTGTTCCACCTTGGATTTACTGACCCCGGGTGCAATATTAGGTTAGATCACATTTGTCATTATTGCAGATTTGCCACTATGTGTGTGTGTGTGTGTGTGTGTCTGTGTGTGTGTATGTATCTGACTCTATGTTTATCTGTCTGACTCTCTGTCTGTTCACTATCAGTGTACTGATTGTGCTAATAAGAGATAAGGGGGTGGTGGGATCTGACTATCCAGGTCATCATATCCAGTCGTACTAACCAAACCAGTCATAGGGACGGACCAAACCAGCCAAGCCGACCAAACCATCCAGCCCGACCAGCCCATCTCACCCAGCTAGACGAACCAAGCCGGACAGACTGACCAGACAAGCCAAATCGACTAAACCAGCCATACTGATCAAATCAGTCAAACCGACCAAACCATCCAGCCCGACCAGCCCATCTCACCCAGCTAGACGAACCAAGCTGGACAGACTGACCAGACAAGCCAAATCGACCAAACCAGCCATACTGATCAAATCAGCCAAGCCGACCAAACCATCCAGCCCGACCAGCCCATCTCACCCAGCTAGACGAACCAAGCCGGACAGACTGACTAGACAAGCCAAATCGACCAAACCAGCCATACTGATCAAACCAGCCAAGCCGACCAAACCATCCAGCCCGACCAGCCCATCTCACCCAGCTAGACGAACCAAGCCGGACAGACTGACCAGACAAGCCAAATCGACCAAACCAGCCATACTGATCAAATCAGCCAAGCCGACCAAACCATCCAGCCCGACCAGCCCATCTCACCCAGCTAGACGAACCAAGCCGGACAGACTGACTAGACAAGCCAAATCGACCAAACCAGCCATACTGATCAAACCAGCCAAGCCGACCAAACCATCCAGCCCGACCAGCCCACCTCACCCAGCTAGACGAACCAAGCCGGACAGACTGACTAGACAAGCCAAATCGACCAAACCAGCCATACTGATCAAACCAGCCAAGCCGACCAAACCATCCAGCCCGACCAGCCCATCTCACCCAGCTAGACGAACCAAGCCGGACAGACTGACTAGACAAGCCAAATCGACCAAACCAGCCATACTGATCAAACCAGCCAAGCCGACCAAACCATCCAGCCCGACCAGCCCATCTCACCCAGCTAGACGAACCAAGCTGGACAGACTGACTAGACAAGCCAAATCGACCAAACCAGCCATACTGATCAAACCAGCCAAGCCGACCAAACCAGACATTTCATTGTACAGGTTTTGCACCCTGTGCTGCGGACCATATAGCTGCAGATATCTAATCCCGGTCCCAAACCCAGGTGTCCCTAGATCATATGTCCAAGGTCCATATTTTCTACAGTCATATGCCTTAGGTTCATATGGCCGAGTCTAGACTAAGCACTCACTCACTCACTCACTCACTCACTCACTTACTCACTCACTCACCCGAACCAACCAAACTAGTCCAACTAGCCAGGCTAGCCAAACTACCTAAATTAATGAAACTAGGAAAGAGGACATGGTTAGCCATTAGCCAGAACATGCATTTTCCATCTACCTCAGTCCACGCTTCTCTAACAAGGACACCATCACCAATAAAACCCTCAGATCCATATTCATGTCCATAAATATATGAATTTCATACGCCTGTAGAAGTCAAGTTAGTATAACATTGCGCAACTCAGCTGGGAAATTAACGTTCAAGGCCTCGGAGACAAACGTAATAAAAACCAATCGAATGGGGAATATTGATTTTTAAAGTGCTTAACATTCACTAACCAATCAGTGACACGTTGAAATAGGAAAACTACGGTGTTTACGGCAGGCTGAATGGACCAAATGACCTCCAAAAGAAATAGGACGAAGCGAAAGATGAAACATCCTTCTAATGGAGCCATGCTACGATTTAAACCCATAATAGACCATGAAAACGTCATTTATATGAGACATTGAAGATGATGATGATGTTGTTGTTGTTGTTGTTGATGACGATACTGAAGATGATAATGATGGTGATGATGATGATGATGATGATGCGCTGCTGCTGATGATGATGAGCACGATGATGTAAAGGATCCCCTGTATTAATGAGAAATAATAATAAAGGATACATTTTCGCCGCCGATTAGCAGACAAAAGCACAATAGGTTTTATTTCTCTCCATTAATTAAGCAAATGACTTCCGTTGTTGATGAAGTGTTCGGCCGTCAGGTATCTTGTTATTGGTGATATTATTCAGACGGCCGAGAGATATGTGCCCGTTCGTCGACGACGGCTTCCCACAAAACGTGTCCAGCTTATAGCACGCCCACTTTCATTATAGTGATTAGAGTCTATAAGACTAGCTCTAGCTAAAAGGCTGTTTGTTGATAGCCCGCTATATCGCCTGTCCCCGTGCGGCCGCTAATGCTTGGTTAAGCGTTTTCTCTACGGGATGTTAGACACGTGTCACGGTGTGTTTCTGTTCCGGATCGCGGTTCTGGAGCCGGCGTCTCGTTCGGGAAGCGACGTGGACGTCGTGGAGTGGGGGGTTGTGGGAAGGGGGCGATGGATTCGAGGGAAAATGTGTCTTGGGTGGCAGTGACTGGGTTGGGGTCAGTGGTGGTCTGCGTCGTTTTGTCAGTGGTTGCATTTGTAGCTACGTATTGACGTCTTGTGCATGAAGGGGTGTTCTTGTGCATGTAAAATAGTATGTATGAGTGCATAATACTCGCTGTCGTATGGTGAGTGAGTGAGTGAGTGAGTGAGTGAGTGAGTGAGTGAGTGAGTGAGCCAGTCAATCAGACAGTTAGTCAATCAGTCAGTCAGTCAGTCAGTCAGCGAGCGAGTGAGTGGGTCAATGAGTCAGCGAATTAGTGTATGGGGTGTAACAACACGCAGGCACCTATCAGCCCCGAAAACTAATTAATTTATCGTCATTTCGCATGCCGCGTTGCGACATCGTCCATTGACGACACAATCCTCCCGATCGACTAATCCGCGACCAATTATTCCCCTCGAAAACTGAACACGATCAACTTCTGTAAGGCGCCATACGATCGAGAAAAATAACCAAAATATCATAAGAACGAAGAAAAAACTACAAACACAGAGTGACAATTATTAATCCGATTATGGCGTGACTGGACCGCCATCTCCGGTCGTGGCCAATTCTCACCTGGGTCAATGCCGAGGTGTTGTTTACATGTCACCTGTCACTCCTCCATTAGCTTATCTCAGGCAGATAATCGTTCTTTTCGCTGACAATGGCGTTGTTAATACGGGACAGCTCCAATAGGGGCGCGGTGGCTAATAACGGCACACGCTGCTTTCTTGTTGGGAACGGGGGCAAGCGTTGAAGTCCTGGGACCGTCATGAATCCCGATTTATTAGCTGTCAGATGAAATTCTGTCATGATACATCAGCGTCTGTTCAAAACGTACCGACAAATAACAACGTGCTACTGTTATCGTCCTGTGGGTCTGAACGTGTTCCCCAGTAAAACAACTAACTTTGGAAACTTCCTTTGCGCGCATTCAAAGCCTCAAACTCGATGAGTTTGCGTCAATTGAAAAAGATGCAATGTAAGCAAAGGCTTGTAAGATTGCCACGTACAGTATACCTACAGTGAAACCTGTATGACTAAGCCACCCACACGACTTGTGTATTACGACCCAATGAGCCGAGAGTGTGGATAATGGATAATGAATGCCCTGTTAGTGAATATTCTGATCACGTTTGTTTATCCCTAACAGATGCAACATAAACTGACGTCGGTTAGTCGGAATAGCCAGATAACCGTTTTATCAAGGTGGTTAGTGATGTTTTACTGTATCTAAAAAACGAACACCGTATACGTGTTGTTGTTTAGCAATCGCTTCTATGCGCGTCGTAAGCTACACGAACGAAGCAATCTCCTAAGATAAAACATCCATCAAAGTTTGTCAGGAACTCGAACTCTTGGCTCGGAGGCCATTTGGCGGATTAAATGTGCGAAAACGACTCAAAACCTAATGGGGCGAAGTGGAAGACGAAACATCCTTTGTACATAGCCCGTCTCGGATTTTATTTCTGGGGCTAGAAATATGTGCCCTGCGGGAACTACGTCACTAGCCACGCTACCAGTTTCCGCAAAGGATACTTATTATATAATATTACCATTTGGTAATATCAATGGCTACTTTATTTATTTTGTAAATGGTATATATTTGATGTTGTATATTATGTTTCATCTTCTTTAATTAACTAAGCATTTACCATGATAGTATTTTAGACTATAATCTGGCTTATGTACGTCTTCCAGTGACGTTCACCATGTGAACCACACGCACGAACTTACGGGTCAATCATGAGCTCTCTCACATTCTAGTCTCGACTGATAAAAATACTAGCACCGATATTGACAACATTTCAAAAATCTTAAAACTGTACTCAATTAAAGAGGTAGGACAGGGGTCATCCAGTACGCAATATTAATAAAATCCTCATCGATGTTTGTTCCCCCCCCCCCTTCTACTGAACCAAGCCCGTCCTCGGGATCCATCGCACTCTACTGAACCAAGTCCATCAGAGGGAGTCTGGTGATCCCGGGGATCCGTTATTTGTGTGGGAACGTCGTCCCGCCAGGTGCCGCTGTCATGACGAGATGGCGCCCCCTATCGGTCATCATTAGCGCTAGCCTAGCAAATCGTTTAATGTCGCTCGTAAAACATTTATTACCGAGCTCGGAGCGTTCGCTCGTCTCGGGTTTGTTTTTTCCTTCCACCCGAATTTGGCGTCAATTCAGCGCCTGTCAGATGACGGGCACGTTCGATGTCGACCGTCGGGCAAGCTTCGGGCACTGATGACGATTTGATCCGGAATTACCGCGTGACCCGAACGATGACGCCATCAGTCATAAATGGCTGACAGGAATACGTCGTGGTCATCTTCGTAAAATGGTAGAAAATGGCATGGTAAATAAAAGAGCCAAAGATCAGTTTTATACGACCAAAACAACCATCACAACCACTACTACCACTACTACTACTACTACTAATAATAATAATAATAATAATAATAATAATAATGCTACTACTACTACTACTACTACTAATAATAATAATAATAATAATAATGCTACTACTACTACTACTACTATAATAATAATAATAATAATAATAATGCTACTACTACTACTACTACTACTAATAATAATAATAATAATAATAATAATGCTACTACTACTACTACTAATAATAATAATAATAATAATAATGCTACTACTACTACTACTACTACTAATAATAATAATAATAATAATGCTACTACTACTACTACTACTACTACTAATAATAATACTAATAATAATAATAATGCTACTACTACTACTACTACAAGTACCACCACCATCATCATCACAATTACCAGCACCACAACAACAGCAACAACTACGACAATAACAACAACAACAACTACCCTTACTACTACTATAAATAAGTACCATATTTTCCATTACCACCCCCACGACCACCATCAATACTACAATACTGCTACCACCACTACTGCTACTACTGCTATTAATACTATTTTTACAACTACTAATGTTACTGTACCTACAATAATAATGATTGCCAGTATTATCAATATTATTATCAACGCGATCAACACTTTTTATCATATAAACATGACTAAACTCATCAATTGTGCTATTACTATAAGAATTAGAATAATCTGAAAAACCTCAATAACCACAAATAACAAACCTCAAACATCATCAAAACCAATCATCAAAAATCCCTATTACAAAAACCCCCCACATCGAAAACTGAAATCGTCACAAACATCAATAACCACAAACCTCAATACACCTAGGTCACACAAACCTCAGTCACCACAAAACTTAATCACCACAAATCTCAAACAGCAATCACCACAAACTCCCAAAATCAAACACTTAAATCATGATATATGGCAGCCAACACATTTTCCAATCCTTCCAAATCTCGGTCATCATATACCTCCATTATTAGAAACCTCAGCTCGATCATCACTTAACCACACACCACATGCCTGCATTAACACAAACCACAGTTATCATATACTTCAGTCATTACCAACATCATTTATCAGAAACCTTAGTCAAAACAAATTAGTCACTACAGACCTCCATTATTATAAACCTCAGTCATAACAAAAATAGTCGCCACAGACCTCCATTATCACAAACCTCAGGCATCGTGAACCGAAATGATCACATATTTAGATTATCCCTTAACTCGATCTCATTCAGTTTCTATTGAAGGCTCAAGTACTGATATTGGCCAGTAATATAAGATGTATCACGAACAGCACAGGATATATCACATGTCACGTAGGATATATCACCAACCACGATGAGATGTATCAACGTGCTGCTAGGATATATTATTTCGACAAGTGAAAAATGTTAGTGTCTGTGTGTATGTGTTTGTTTGTACGTTATATGTACGTTATATGTACGTCATCGCGATTTCTTGTGATTGTTAACTCCATCAAAATATGTCATATTTAATAATATAGAGATATTACTAAACGTAGCAGAGCAATGCAATAGAAAAACGTCATTGGTTTTTTGTTGGCAAGCTCGAAGCCTCATTTGTTCTCGCCATCGTCAAATGTTATTCCTGGTATTTACGGCTCTAGATCACATCGACCTGATACATTTTCGTACCAGTGTTTTCCATTGCGGCAAGATTGATTTGAGCAAGAATTCAATTTCGTTCCAATGCCGTAGCGAACTGGTCACCCGTCACTGTAATTACAGATTACTTTCGAATTCGGTAGAAGAATTGTGTGTAGAACTTTCGCTGCGTTAATGGTGCGAAAGAGAGCGATAATGGACGAATGACAAGAAAAAGGCAGAGTTCTGAATAAAACGACGCTGATAAATTATTATTAAAAATATTTCGAAGGCAATTCGACAGAAAGGGTTTTCCAACAAAATAAATTGAAGACTAAACCAAAAGATTCAAGAAGACTGATAATGACATTGCTTATGGGGCTCATTTCGTGCATTTCATATATACAATTAGTCTCATCTGTTTACGACTGTACACGTACGTGAGCACAAACAAAGAAAGACATCATCACTTACCCATATCCCATACGTACCCCTACACAGTCACCAAACTTCCACATTTGTTAATAGTTATCACCAAAGATACAATAACTAGTGAATACAGTTTTCATTTAGAAATTTTCTGTATGTTGTTATCGATTCACGTCAGTTTCTTTTGTATAAATATGGATATTTTCTTATATGTTTTGATGTTTTCTCATATATTACTTCGCATCTTGGCACTATGACTAGTATTTGCACCGAAGCCAAACACTTCTTATTAGTGTCAATTTGGAAAAGCGAACGTCCGGCGTTAGGTTTTATAATTACATTAACATAGCACTATCCACGTGACCCAGGAAGAACCAATTCCGTTGCTTGATGGAGATGATTCATAGACGGCTACAGCGTTCACTGACAAGTGATTGGCTAACGCCGAAATAGCGCATGACACGTTATCGTCTAATTCAATTGGTTCACTTTAAGCAAAACAGGAAATGGTGGAAATCTCGAAAAGGTACGCGACCGTAGTTCATGCGACCTGTTTAGGTTGTATTTCGGTAATGTTCAGTAAGCTTTTCAAATAAGAGTTCATATCATAGTTAATTCGTAGTTTGTCGAGCGCATTGTCAATCCCATTAATCTATACCACTGTATCACTGGACTGTACCCTATCAATTGGTGATTTGTTTTGTGTAAGTAGCATCTTATATACTAGCTCATCATCACCAATAACTCATAATTTGTATCATACAACTTGTTTCTGTTATCGAGATGTATACCGTATGCCGTTATAAATCCGTCATTTCATCGAAATGTCAATGATGACTTTTATTTGCCTCAATTAAATTGATAAACTAAAACTCATTTAAATGTATGCACATTTCCATAACCGATAAATTTAATATATAACTTCTTTGAAATATATAGATTTTAACTATGTGAATAAATAACTTCACAGCATAAGACGTTTGAATGGCTCATACCAGTAATACTGCTTTATTAAAGTATTATTAATATTGGTAGTAGTAGTAGTAGTAGTAGTAGTAGTAGTAGTAGTAGTAGTGTTGTCGTTGTAGTTATTGTTGTTATTGTTGGTGATGATGTTGATCCTATTGTTCTTCTGCATGTCTATGTAAAAGCATGATGGCACAAAGTAGACAGTAGAGTGTAAATAGTGTATTTGAGGTAACCTAAAATAACTTTTATGGAACGAGAATCGGTATACTCTCGGTGCTGACCCAGGGAGTACATGCATGGTGCGGGAGGGGGGGGGTAATTAGTCGCCCATATACACTCCATCTTGTCGTACTACAGTGTGACGAATCCATATATTTCTAGGGCCTAAAGGGGGTTCTGACCCATATAACCCCTGCGGACGAGAAGGTGAAGGTCATCAAAAAGCAAATGATGAAAGAAGAGAGAGAGAGAGAGAGAATGCGAATTAAGAGGCGTTTTGACATGTAACATCCATAATAACAACCCGCCTTCGTACAGAACACTCCAACTAACCAGCAATAATTCCACTGATAAAAATCCACAATGTTATCGTTATAGGCCCCTCTTATCTCACTAAAAGCGTCCATCTTTGATGACTACAGGCCGCCATCTTGATCAAATACACACTTAATACGCACTTATTACGCACTTAGACCAGCGTGTGCGTTATGCTACTTTACACCAAAAAGGTTAGCCAAAGCATCTGACTAAGGCCTTTGATGTATCTACTTCCGGTCACCAGATTCACCCAAGGATACAAATGAGGTTGTGAGAGATGAACTGTGAGGCTATTTTGAGGTAATTGAGTGGAAGTCAAGACGATCTCCGAGTTTCAGGTATTAAGAGACTACAAAATGTAAGATATTCGTTGAGATTTTCCTGAACAAAAGGCTCTGACCCAAATCCCTCGTCTCCTATTGGTTGTCTTTATCAATCACGTGATGTGTTGTGGTAGATATTCTCTAGTCGTGATAGCTGCTGATAATAGGGATTTAGTTGGCTAGTGATCTGTTTTATTGAGCACGTGTTTACGTGTACATGCATGTATGCTTTCCTATCTATGCATGTCTGGGCATGTAGGGATCTGGGCAAGTTTTTCTTACTCGTAGATTTTATGATTCATAATTCTTGTTTTGCATGTTCGTACAAAGGTTTAGCCGGACACTGAAGAGTACCTTGCTCTCTAACAATGTGCACACACGACGAGATTAACTCAACTGACACACAATATCCAAAAACCAATAATGAACTGCTCGTTTTCAAAAAGGGAGAATTTACACGTTTCAAAACAGATGCTATATACAAATTCAGCAGCCAAGAAGATAATCACGTGATCTAAACTTATCATTAGCTTGGGCTTAGTACTCCGAACGAACTGATATCGAAAACTTCCCTAATAACTGGATTCGTAAACGAAACGCCTATAACTAGCTCAATAATGGACGCCAATTTCGATTCTAATGGAAGTAACAGTAACTGGCTTTATAATGGCTCCCATTACGTAACTGGCTATATATATTTGACGCCCGGTTCTGATTGGCTGTTCCGAAGACAGCATTATAATTGGCTATTCCATGGACGCTTCAACGCGCCACTGATCAGCTAACCAAGAATGGGGTCCTCAAACTTGTCATTGTCACTGAACGCTTACGGTATCTTTGACAATGTCATCACTGGAATGAGGTAAGTGTTCGCCCATGATGTTAATCACAAGAACAGCAATAGTTGCAGCACCAGCAACAACAACAACAATCGGAGTACGCCAGATACACAAGAGAATGTTCACTGCTTAATTGGGCGTTTCTATTACGCAAGACATCCATAATCCGGAAGTGGATATCCTGAATTATGCCTTCTTCATCATTCTATACAGCTGTGACCTTCTTAACAAGATATCAAACGGATACATTTATATATATATATATATATATATATATATATATATATATATATATATATATCGCGCTGAAAATGAGTATAAACCGAACATTTTGAGCTGTGATATTTGTATTGTAAATCAAAGATGGCTAACTTACCTTCGTTACGGATGACAATTTCACCGTTGGCCTTGGCGCCGACAATCAAGGTCAAGGTGATCGAGATCGATCCCAGGGTCACTAGTCCTACGGTGATTACCATGGCAACGAATTGAGCATCCACCGAATTAGAGGCTAAGGAAATTCTAATGGGAAATAGAGAGAGAGAAAAAAGGGAGAGTTAATTAGAAGCCAGTGTATCGGATGTGATGTGTGTGTGTGTGTGTGTGTGTGTGTGTGTGTGTGTGTGTGTGTGTGTGTGTGTGTATCCGTCCGTGTGTCCGTCCGTCCGTCTGTCTGTATGTCTGTCTGTATGTCTGTGGCTATGGAAACGGGTCGTGCAGCATGTTCTATTAGCTATACGTAGCCGAGGCTGGACAACTAGGTGGCAATAAGAAGATGAATCTTTGATGTGTAATTTGATGAGTGACGCAAATCGGAGAAGCTTTGTTAGTGTTGTAGGCTGAAGGACTGTGAGTAGCACGGGAATGGGTTGGCATTATATTGTATGAGTGGGATTAGGCTGGATTAAAGGATCTGGGATAAGAGTGGCTTATTACTTAATGGCACGGCTCGGTGTTGACTTACGATGTATGTATGCGTGCGTGCGTGCGTGCGTGCGTGCGTGCAAGTTTGTATGTGTGTGCGCGCGTGTGTGTGTACGTTGTCGTTGTTTTTATTTTTATTTCTTCTTCTTCTTGGGAAGGTTTGATGTATGTGTGTGGATCCGCCCCCGTATGCATGTATGCATGCTCGAGTACGTATGCTTTATGAACTTGTGAAAAGGCACTGACACAGAAATCGTCATCAATGAATACGAAATACAGACAGCAATTTACCACCAAGGGATCTATTTCAACGACATGACTTTTCACACTGAGGAGTATATAATTTTGACCACTCTTCCGGGAGGAGTGGGGGGGGGCGTAAAATTGTACTCGATAAATAATACACACCAGTTGACTGGGTTTGGCTTTTTCATTTAAAAAATTCTACTCCGAACATCGACAACCTTCCGTCAGCTTTTCAAGAGAGAGAGAGAGAGAGAGACCAATCTCGAGAAGGATACTGACCATTGAAAATTAGAAGTAACACGATAAGACATATTGGTTGAGTGCAATACGAACATAATTTACCATTTGAATTACTTCGACAAAGCGAAGCTGGCTAGCGAGCCTTCGACCGTGAGACGGAAACATGCAGGTAACAATAGATTGGCCGGCATCCGAACGACGAATTTCCTCTAATTCCGCCCGGTTGAGCACGGGGCGAGGTGCCCTCTTTGGCCGCAGTACGGAGAAGCAGTCGCTGCCGGGTGGGTGGGGGTGGGATAGGGTGGTCGAACGATGTCTGGATTTTTTCTCAGCTAATGCGTATGTTCCTCGGGGAGCCTTGAGAGACGAGGCGAGATCGTTCTAATATCGCTCACACACCTGCATGCAGACATTAGCGCCACCGATCGGGGAGAAAACTATCTTAGTGAGTCACGCGGGACCGGAATGGGCAGTAAACGTGGAATAGGTAGCTGGGCCTTAACGGCCCGCTGTTAAATCGTTCGCGTCGACGTCGTGGACGAAGAGTGGTCGCTCATTTTGATGACGGTTTTGTGGCGAAACCAGCGATGCCGATGGTCGCACGGGGACCATGAAACATAATATTGCGTCATCATTCACTGTCGTGACGTCCACCGGTGGAAATACGTGTATTTGACTAATTAATTGGTCATTTCCGGCTCGATCCGGTCTCCGCCGGCTGCATCCAATGTCTACGTCTGACTTGGCATTGATATAGCCAACGAGCCGCTTGAGGCAATGAGTATTTCCTCCAAACCTTAATATTTATATTTCAGTAATTACTGGATATCCAGTTTCGACGGTACTATGTATTAACACTGATTGAATCCAACTGTTATGTTATGGCTATACACGTTACGCCCTCTGTTTTATATATGTATTCTTCGAAGGTGTATTCCTATTCAAATGCTGTATGTTGCTATCAATGTCCAAGTCTAGCACTTGGCTTGATTACGGTTGAAAATAACACTGAAACATCAGCTGCCAATACAATCTCAGTCTGCATTACTGCATGATAGCAAATTATACGTCTACCTTAGAGATGGCACAATATCAATATAGATATCTAGGTATATCGTGACCTAAGCCGATTACAGATGTCTACCTGTATCAAATCATAAATCCAATAGAGATATCAACTTGTATGATCATAAAGCATCAATGGTTATTTACACGTACCGTCGTACAATACCATTTGAAGAGACGCGTTGTGCCACGGGCTGCTATCAATACAGTTGTCCACCTGTATCAATTCATGATAATGATAGACACGTCTACTTGTACTGTGGCATAATATCAGAAGCGATGTCTAGCCATATCACTGCGTACAACCACTGGAAATGTCAACCAGAGCCAATGCATGATATAAATAGAGATGCGCGCTACCGATATGACAGCATAACATCAGCACAGCAAACCACTTATTTGATGGCATAACACCAACAGAGACGTGGATCTGCTTCATGGCATAATACACATATCTGGATGTATCGTGGAAATAACGTCAATATAACCTCTACGGTAGACTAGTATTCTGTATCATAATAAAATACTACTACATATCCTACATCAATATAATATACCATGAGAGATGTCTACTTGTATACTGGATACCATAAAGACAGCAACACACACAAACACACACACACATATATATATATATATAATAGCATAATATGAAATGGTATATATATATATATATATATATATATATATACTTCACTTGTATTAAAGCATAACATCGGGTCAGACATCTAGTGGCATTAATAGTAAGCAAGCATCACTTTTTAATAACTTTTATTTTTACTAATTACCCAAATTATTTCTGAATAATGTATTTAGATAGTACTAATAACGTGGTAAGCGGTGTTTATTTTAATAACACGCACACGCACGCACGCACGCACGCACAGACACACACACACGCACACACACAGACACACACACACACACACACACACACACATACATGCATTCACATGAGGCAACCATAACTCAAGCATCATACCTTTATTAACAGATATTGTCTATAATGTCGACCCCTCGGTTGTAATTCTTTCCCTAGATCTGACGCCGACTGTGCTGCCTCCAGCGATCACCTTCTACATAAGCCACTAATAGCTACATCTGAAGCCCGAGGGCTAAGTGCGGCTATACAATTAGCTAGACATGGTTCTATTTATTAGTCCATGGTTCCATTGACCAGCGGATATCTTCGCCGCGTCTTAACCGAGATAAGCTTACGGCGATTTGATTTGGTGACAGCTAACGTCGTGGACTTGATTGCTGATACGATGGGCAATTGAAGCTGTGATGATCAGTTAGTGATATGATGGCCTATTGCTGACATCATTGGCAGCCGCTTATGCGATAGCCCGTTATTGACAGGATATTCAATTGTTGATACGATGGAAAATTGCTCACTTAACACACGACTGTTGATAAGTTACTTAGTTGCTGATGAAGCTGTCAGATGACAATTCTTGATTCGATGGCCACTTATTCTCGAGATTGATTTTGCTACTTGTTGATATAACCACCCAATATTTATCTGGTTGCTCGTGATGGCCTAACTGGTAGCGCGATTGGCCACACATCAATAACACCTGAATTCAAACCCCGGCCGGGCTATGTCAGAAGGATGTTTCATCTTTCACTTTGCCTCATTACTTTTGTAGAACGCTCGGCCCATTTAGTCTATTTCATTCAGAAAAGTGGCCAGTAAAACAGCAATATTTACATTTGCATTTACAGACAATTGGCGTATTCCATGGAAATGGAATGCTCAGATGAGACATGTAGACGGAAGCAACACTACCTCAGAATGCTACTAACTGTTCTTACTGATTATTTAAACACAGATTAATGTAGTGTCAATTATATTAGGAATATTAGGAAGCAGTGTATCCAACTGTTCGGCACTTTGGGGATACGCTTTGTGGCTGTGGGTGACCGACTAATTTAGTCTCCGATGAAAACACTCATATGGCAACCATTTGTTGATAGATTGATCAGTTGCTGATGTAATGCTCAACCACTAAAACGATATATATTCATTAGTGTATATCCCGGACATGCTTGAATTAATCCGTTTTGTTTATATTAGGCATCCTCCGACGCAAGACAGAGTTATTTTAAATTGAATGAAGGACCCACAATACGAGATGATACCGACTGTCACTGCGTATAATAATGGGTCGATTTCACCAGCACCACCGTGGCGACACATAGCATTGACACCGATTGGGACCGTGGCACAAATCGCACCGATCGCTTCGTCACCTTGCAATTCTCACAGTCGTTCGTTCTGCATCGACACAACCGGCTTCCGTCGATCCGAGTACACAGGACGGAATCGGAACAGGGAACATGGTCCCACAGCATGAACGTATACTCCTCATATCTTGGCTGCGCAGGAAATTCCCCGGCAGAGATTAATCAATGCAGATACAATGGATCAGCTTCAGAGTGGAACTAATCAGGTGTCGGCTATTGTACAGCTGGCAGAGGAAATCACACATCGCAGGCTACTGACGTCATGCTGTGGCCATGGGTGAGTGGTGTAATGGGTATATCGACGGATATGTTCATCTGCGTGATAATATATAGGCAAGTGTCGTTCAACAGATGAACGCTTTAAAGCTGAGTTCAGGTTGGCGAACGTCGAAATGAAGCACTTTCGAGATAGGACCATCTTAAGGACGTGTCAGTGGACGAAGATGGTGTGTGATAACAGGACATCGGTCCATCAGTGGATGCTGATAGTTAATGGAACGTTAATGACAGGATATCATCTATAATGGCGTGTGATGGAGACTTCTGGATAGCCATGCATGTCTAAATGCGTGCATGCGTATTCGTATGCGTACGTAATCAACATAAAAGCTCACTCTTACCCAACTGCGAATTGTCCCGCAAATACCAAAATATTCATCTATATAGACATTATTGGTAACGTAAATACACATATACCTTTGTATTCACGCACCCACGCGCACACACACACGCACACGCAAACATACATAGTTACTAAGTATGACATTAATACTATAATGTGATGAAAATCATCAACGTTGGTGTGTGTGCTTGGGGGGTTGGGTGTCCACTTGGGTTCGAAGTTTGGTGTGGGGGGAAGCGGTGATTTGTTTAATGTATGTGTGTATTAAGGTGTTTGTGTGTGTGTGTGTGTGTGTGTAGGATAACAAACCTTACCACATTAATCCATAAACGAGGCTATCGTATTGTTTCCAATATCGTCATATTCCCATATCGTATCACAATATCGTGTTATTCAGCCAGTATGTATATCCCTAACGTATTCCCCTTATGCCATTGTATATAAGTCACTTATTCTAAATGCTATTCTCTGTGTATATATCCGTTCTATGCCGCAGTTTTCCATTAGCGGCGCCATTCGGCACTATACCCACTTCGTACTTGCCCGCAATCGCCATTTCGTCCTGCGCTTAAGCAATGAAGCGCCGAGCAACAACAAAGGGCAAAGGGCCTATGACACCCGCTCCGCCTTTGTCGGCGGCGATTGCGCGAAATCGACGCCAGGCACAACACGACTATCCGTGACTTCGGCGAGCCCGTGATTACATCAGGGTTGATCATCAGGGAGGCCGAACCTGGACGGCCACCACAGGCAGCGCATATTCCTCACTGGTGGCTGGCGTACAGTCCACAGAAGTAGCCACGACGATAAGTAGATAGTGACAAGTTCGCCATTGGTCTTGTTTCCCTTCTCGATGCCCAGTCAGCTTAAGCAAGTCTCTGGAGATGACAGCGGACAGAAGCGAGGCTTTTGCGGCAAGCTCCCTCCCGTTCTCTCTCTCTTCCCGTCACTGGGGCTGTCTTGGCCTTCTGTTGGCCCGTACTGTTGCTGTCATGAGGCCGTTGATGGGTCTACGCTGGGGCACTGGCGAGGACAGCACCAGTCGTGTATTTGATGGGATATGCCAGGGCTCCTATTTCCTCTCGCGAGCTCTCTTAGCAGATGAGAACAATAGCCGGAGGATAGCACGCCTAGACAACGAATATCGGAGTCTGGGATAATTCGAATCAGCCTAAGTTTCATCTGTGAACAAATCCTTTCATGTGGCGTGCTACATTCGAATTTGGACGAATTTGTTGATTAGAAGTAGCTTGGTGATCCACGTAATTAAGGTTTAATGATGGCAATTTATGTTAGTATAACCCAAACTTTTCCCGTGTTACCTGCTTTGAGCATTATAATCATTGCTGAGCACTGTCACGTCCCGGATAACGGAAACTCTAAGAGATAATTCCCAGCTGGGGAACTTTCAAAATTACCTCCCCCAAAAGAAAAAGAAAAACGAAATATACCGAAAGGTCTGAACTGGAATTCGTTCTTCTCTGTGATATCGTCGCGTTTGGTCAATCGCCACGAGTTATTATCGTCCCCTCGTCGGCAAATGCGATACGTGGCCAAATTGTACTGATCCAGATATTGATTTAGATATCCCGTCCAGCTGTATCCTGATAATATTCGTCCTTAATGCTGTGTCAGTTAGAGTAGCATGTCCCGAGGACATGTTCGTTGGCGGATCGTGTGGAAGGCAGCTCGTCATAACACGTTCTTCGTCGGCTCTTGGCCGGCATCAGAGTAGCCCTGACCTCATCATCGATGTAAATGAACTCTCCCGTCATGGTACTGGATCGTCGTGAGTGTGTACCAGAGAGAGAGAGAGAGAGAGAGAGAGAGAGAGAGAGAGGAGCCTCCATTGACCTTGGTGTAGAATAGCCATTATAGGGCACCACAACAGACTTATATACAGAAGAAAACAAAGCTATGACAGCTGGCTGAGTTAGGAGAGGCTCTTGTTGTCATGGTCAGATATGGCTTTATTGCTGGAGCTGATTCTATATGATATCGTTTTTCGTTTTGCTAATAATGTGATAGATTTAATAGTTCAAAATTGATGATGATGATGATGATGATGATGATGGTGATGATGATGATGATGATGGTGTTGGTGATGGTCGCGGTGACGATGATGATAATAATGGTGATAATGGTGGTGACACAATAATATTTCTGTTTCTAATAATGATCTTGTTGTTGCTAAATACGATGGTGATGATAATGATGATGATGATGATGTCACTACCACTAGTACTACTACTATCACTACTATTATTATTTATCCTACTACTATTAGGCCCATCGTGTGATAAATATGGCTACTACTAGTACTGCTGCTACTACTACTACTAGTACTGCTGCTACTACTACTACTACTACTACTACTACTATTACTTATACTACCCCTACTACTATTACTTCTCCCACTACTACTAGTACTACTATTTGTTGCCTATCACTTGGCCCATTTGGTCCATCATATGATAAATATAGCCATAAAATAGCTATATTGAATATTTATCACAACCTAACGACAACAACAACAACAATAACCACGACACAAACACCATTAATATTATAATAACAACTATTAGTGCTATTACTAGACCAATTGTTTATCTTAATAATAATATCAGAAAGGATTTTACTACTACTACAACTACTACTACTACTACTAATAATAATAATAATACTGTTGTTCTTTATCTGGCTCTCTCTCTCTCTCTCTCTTCTCTCTCTCTCTCTGGCTCTCTCTCTCTCTCTCTCTCTCTCTCTCTCTGCTCTCTCTCTCTCTCTCTCTCTCTCTCCTCTCTCTCTCTCTCTATCTGTTCTCCTCTCTCTCTCTCTCTCTCTCTCTCTCTCTCTCTCTCTCTCTCTCTCTCTCTCTCTCTCTTCTCTCTCTCTCTCTCTCTCTCTCTCTCTCTCTTGTCTCTCCCCCTCTCTCTCTCTCTCTTCTCTCTCTTTCTCTCTCTCTTTTCTCTTCTCTGGCTCTCTCTCTCGCTCTCTCTCTCGCTCTCTCTCTCTCTCTCTCTCTATTGTTTGTTGCTATGGCTATTTTTGCTGTTGCTAGTATTGTTGGTATTTGGATTGCTATAAAGGGTGTTGTTGTTGATGATGGTAGTGTTGTAGTTGTTGCAACAGTTAAAGCTATTATTATTATTATTATAGTTGTTGTTGTTGTTGTACTTGTTGTTGTTGTAACTATTCATATAGTTGAGTGATTGTGAAAAAAATGAAATAACACAGCAGCATTATAGGATACACGTAGCAGAGATCACATAGCTTCAAATCCCCATATTTACACTAACGCACGCACGCACGCACGCACGCACGCACGCACGCACGCACGCACGCACGCACGCACGCACGCACGCACGCACGCACGCACGCACAAACAAACAAACAAATAAACAAACAAACAAACAAATAAACAAACAAATACACGCACACACGAACGCACACACACGAACGCACAAACACACACACACATACGCACAAAAATAACACACATCGACGCTTCCCCGCAGACCAACGCCGCCATCAGTAGGAATTCCACCCGAAAGCCGGAAACGGAGGAAGCGATAGCGATAGCGGAAGTGAACGGGCACGTGATCTGGCGCGCCGACTCAATGCGCGCTTTCTGTGTGACTCTCTCGTTAAATCTCGTCTCCTCCAGCAGTAATGGCTGACTACAAGGGCAGCACAATAGGCCGTGGCCAGATTTATCGCCATCCCGCTGAAAGGCGCTGCCGTCATTCGGTTCTGGTCACTTCTCAGCCGTTTTATGCCATGATTTACGACAACCAGCTGCGAGGAAGTGTCCGCCGGTGGGTTTTGTTTGCCTATCGGCCGTAATGCAACAGGACGGACAACTCAGGGCTGCCCCGGTGCAGGCGGCGGAGACGAAGAATTGAATTTCGGATTAGCGCGTGACGAATGGACGATACTTTGTTTCGAAGACGGCGAAGACTTTAATCTGCGATCGTTTCTAGGAAGACCTTCGCCCCGAAATCCATGCCCACCCATTCCCTTTGCCGAACTGCTCGGCGTTGACGGCGAGTGGTTTAGGGGCGCCTAGCAGCATGTTGTTTACGAGCGTTGTCATTATGGACAATGGTCTGCTGGGAGACACTAGGGAATATATGAAGAACGTACAGGCGGACTGTACAAACTAATGGAAGCCGTATTTGTTCTTTCGTGAGAGTAGCCGTTTTGATATGTGTGTCTACATCGGCGATAACTCTGTCAACTGTTTATTGGCTGATTTGTAGGTATTCTGAAAAGTTGACCTTTAGTGCTACTCAACTATGATACAGCGGAATGTGTGTGTGTGTGTGTGTGTGTGTGTGTGTGTGTGTGTGTGTGTGTGTGTGTGGTGAGAGAGAGAGAGATAGATAGATACACAGATAGATAGATAGATAGATATAGATAGATAGATAGATAGATAAATAGAGAGAGAGAGAGAGAAGAAGAGAGAGAGAGAGAGAGAGAGAGAGAGAGAGAGAGAGAGAGAGAGAGAAGAAGAGAGAATTCAAACGCAACATAATACGGACAAACCGGAACAAAATCCAATTCCATGTTGTAGGTTGACGGCAAAATGGAGAGCAACAGATAAACATAGAGACATACTCATCGGCGGATGGACAGACAAACAGAAAAAAAAGAGAAACAGGAAAATTAAGAAAAAATTGACAGATAGAAAGAAAATTAGTACTTAGATAGACCGACCCACAAACAGATAGATACATAGAAGAAGAAAAAAAAGGAATAAAGTTAAGAATACAAATAAATTAAGAAAAAACAGAACATTTTAGATAAGAGAGAAATATAAAGAAAGATGGGATAGATAAATAGAAATTGACAGATAAATATAAAGGTAAGTAGATAGTTATATATATATATATATTATATATATATATATATATATATATATATATATATATATAGAGAGAGAGAGAGAGAGAGAGAGAGACGTAAATATGTAGCAGCAAATATATATGAAGGGAATGGAAGAGGCCAGATTCAGTTTCCCCAAATCATAATGCAGTAAAGTGAACGAGACATTAATAAAACGCCTAGTTTAACGTATGGACACGTTATGACGGCTAAAGCCTTCCGTCGACCAACCGTTATATATATAGCTCGTCATAGTTAACGTGATGTTGCGCAGATTTGGCAAACGACTTTTATGGTTACGTTATCACAAAAATTAACATCTAACATGAAACAAGAAGAATTCCCTTCCGGCAACTCTCCGTCATTATTCCGCCTCTAAAGCGGGGGAAAAAAGAACCTCTGCTCGACGACGTTTGGCGGACAGAAGGGGGACGGCTTCGTAAATAATACCGCGGTTACTGGCCAGCTGGCGTGCATAAATAATATTGCCAATCCCAGCTCTACCATTAACTGCTCGAAGAACATCTGCTCCGTGACGATAAAACAGCGAACATCGCGGATTAGATCAACTGTTACCCTATAGACGACATGCACGTTGGCGTATTCAGATCTATTGACGAAAGACAATAGTTACTTCAATCGGCATTCATCCTAAGACAAAGTTGAACTGTTCGATATTATTAGCCCATTCCCTAGGCAAGATTTCTAGTTATGAAGATTACGAATAATAGTTGGACTACCATTTAACTATTTCTACGACTATTTCAATTTTTTGGTTTTCCGCTTATTTTATTCGACGTGACTGTTTTGTTACTTCTGAAAATGCCTCTGTGATCGTGTTGATTACACTAAGTTTGCCTATAATCTTTTCTGTATTTATTTGAAACGTAGCAGTTATCATAACACATACACAAACACACAAACACATACATACGCACACATGCGCACACACAAACACACACCGAGTTCGTTTACAGATATCGGCATTATTGCTAATAAATTATTAATGGGCTATGTCACTGTTGTGTTTGTTTGTGATTGGTGGCTGTATACAATCGTGCTTTGCACAGGTATAATACAAATAAAATTATTGACTAGTAAACATATATATAAAATGATAAGTTAAGCTTTCGCAAAAAAAGTGCCCTATCCATTGGACTGGGGGGGGGGGGGAGAAATTCCGGGCATATTTCCGTATCCTATATTTCTAGCGACCCCACCCCCAAATTATGTATTTTCCATGTCTGTGGTTTAAGTACAGCTTACTTCGACTTTGTGGCGGCGCCGTGATATCTAAGTGGTTAGAGCATATCTCCAAGTCTGGGTTCGAATCCTACTCAAGACCGTATTTGTGATATATTTCCTTGTGGATTGGACTCTCATCAATACGTCCCACGCGTGACCGCTGCCAAGGTCAAACAAACAACTCACCGCTCCAGAGTTGTATATTTGAATATTATCGCATAAATCTCAGTATTTCACCATCACAGATAGTTTAATTTGATGTGTATATTTGATTTTGAGAAATGTGTATTTAAACTCTACACGTCCATCCATCTATCGAATATCGATTTGTTTACATCTGATGGAAGACAGCTGACCACAGAAGATGTTGTCTGTGTGTTGTAACGTCCACATCAACTTGTGTATGGTGAAGTATATACGTTGAATTAATCAATAGTTTAACATCCCTTTGTGTTGTGTGTATTGTGTCAGTGTTGGAAGTTGTTGGGCGATGTTTTTCGGATATTTTGGTCCGACTCCCAAGTTGTGGGTGTGTGGGTATGTGGGTTGTTATATGAGTGACTGAATGACTGGCTAAATAGGCAAGTAAGTGGCTGACTCAGTCAGTAATTCGCTGAGTCAGTTAGTCATTCATTCATTCATTTAGTCAGTCAGTCAGTCAGTCAGTCAATCAATTAGCGAAACAGACAGACAGAGAGACAGACAGGCAGACAGTCAGTCAGTCAGTGAGCAAGTGAACAAGTGATTCACTGATACAGTCATTGAAGGAGTCAGTGAGTAGATGAGTCAGTGAGTGATTGTCAATACATAAGCTGGAGATTATTAAGCGATTATATGTCGCGTGTCCTTGTGTGCGCATTACTCTACGTGAGCCTATAGGAGTATGTCTATTTATTAGCTCTCCTAGTCTCTACTGTATCCTACAGGCAAGTTATTGTCACCAAATAATCAATACATTTAATCGTTACACGGATCGATAACATCATTGAGCTGAATGAGGTGAATGGGTGTAGATCTCTGATAGTAAACTCATCAAATACAATAAAAGATCGATATTTCGGCCAAAAGCGACCCTAACATGCTGTTGACTCACTGTTATAGAACTAAGGGGGCCTTAATGTCACAACTTTAGGATAATTGCAATAACGTGACCCATAAAAAGTCAACGGCTTGACCCAAAAACTTCAACAACAGATAATGGTAATGTCAACATAGGAGAGTTCTTGATCTAAAAACTCTCACTGAGAGTGTTGCTTCAACTTTATCCAACACGCTCACACACGCACACACATGCCCATACAAATACACACACACGCGCGCGCGCACACACACGCACATATATATATATATATATATATATATATATATTCATACACACAGACACACACAATTTGACTGATAATCGTAGAAATTGTCGAATTATATCAGTTGCTTGTGGCTATAACATGGTCTGTAGTGCATATGTCAGCATAAAACAGTTTTTCTTGAACAAAGGATTTACTAAAAACTGTGACACAACAGTTACATTCGAATCTGACTTGCAGGAAGTGATATCTTAATCAACTCAACAACAAAACAAACCATTATCACCTCATTCTTAAAAAAACAAGAATAAATCATTTGTATGAATTTGTACACGTACATCATTTATTACAATGCGATGTACTAGTAATTCATTATTATTATTATTATTATTATTATTATGTGTCCGTGATTACAATTTTATTTTAGCCTTTATCAGATTTAATGTTTATCCATTACTCACATGTTCTTTTGCTCCATTCATTTCAGTAACAATCTTCGTCATTCAATGAAGTTAAAGTTCAGATGTCTAATGTCTTCTAATGCGGTCCCAATGGTGACCGCAATACAGACATTGTACTTTATATATTTTTGGAGTCATAGTATTTAAGGATGTTTTTCTATTGATGATCTTAGCCAGTGCCACAGTTTATATATATATATATATATCTTGAAATACACATTGCCCATGCCATGACCTATTTCCATCCAGATTTCTTATTATACCAAACTAAGAAAGTTATTTTGGTCTTATGACATTTTTTATTGTTTTAAGAAAGTTATTTTGGTCTTATGACATGTTTTATTGGTTTAAGAAAGTTATTTTGGTCTTATGACATTTTTTATTGTTTTAAGAAAGTTATTTTGGTCTTATGACATTTTTTATTGGTTTAAGAGTTATTTTGGTCTTATGACATGTTTTATTGTTTTAAGAAAGTTATTTTGGTCTTATGACATGTTTTATTGTTTTAAGAAAGTTATTTTGGTCTTATGACATGTTTTATTGTTTTAAGAAAGTTATTTTGGTCTTATGACATGTTTTATTGGTTTAAGAAAGTTATTTTGGTCTTATGACATGTTTTATTGGTTTAAGAAAGTTATTTTGGTCTTATGACATGTTTTATTGGTTTAAGAAAGTTATTTTGGTCTTATGACATGTTTTATTGGTTTAAGAAAGTTATTTTGGTCTTATGACATGTTTTATTGGTTTAGCTTTCCCATGTATGAAGTAGTATTCATATTATTGTCCTTTTATGGGGTCGTGTAAAATGTTTTTCGTCGATTTATTCTCCTGGGGCCGTTTGCCATTCTGGAGAACATCTTTTTGGGTATAAAGCCGCGAGTTTTCCCTTATTGTGAGTAATTAGGGTAAAATCATACAGGAAAATTGTTAAATCTATTGCTATTATAATCCCCACGCATCATTCACAGTATCGGCCATCTGCCTGAAATCGGCTGTTCTCGATAGTAGATCAAATAGGTCAAGCGAATAGGCGCTTTAATTTAGATACGACCACACCAACTGCATATACCAAGGGGCTCCAAATTATACGTGATTAAAAGTGCACTACGGGTTGAACGTATAGGTAAGATGATTAGCTGTTAGGTTTGAGTAAATCATGACATCTACTCAGGTTTGAGGCGATATTTCGTTCTAGTCCTGTAACAATCCATTATGCAGTATTGCTACTTTATTTTTAGATTAGTCATTCGGCTACTTCTGTATGTGGCTAGTGTGTACACAGCATGTGTTGTCGCGTGAACAATTCAAGCTGTTTGCTGGTTGACGCGCCGAATGCCAATAAAAGGCCTAGCTTACTACCGTGGTCTGAGTATTATTTGGGATGGAGTATCTGTAGGATTTCTTTCCACACCCTTTAGTAAGTAGGAAATCTGAGCTATTCGAACACAGAAAGAAGCTGAGGTCAGCATCTGTGGTGTCGAAATGTTGTGGCGTATAGGTTTCTTTTGAATCATAGAAAATTGCGACTGACTGTAAGCTGTGGTGTCAAAGTAGTTATCTGGCATATGTATAAGCTTATCTCTGAACAATAAGAACTTGCAGTTTACTGTGAGCTGAGGCGTAAAATTTTACTTTCTGTATGTGCTTCCGCTTTCTGTAAGCAGGCTACGTACTTCCCGCTATGCGTGAAAAGCGGATTGTCTGAGCATCCCAGACTTCTTATCAATATATATATATATATATATATATATATATATATATATATGAGAAGGGGGACATACATACACACACACACACACACAGTGAATGAGCTCGAGCGAAAGATCGTCAACAAAAGTTCACTTAGTGTCACATTTCAATAGCTAGTTAACCAACAAAGGATACACAGGACCCAAAATCTATATACAATTTTACTCACATCGTTACTATAACGTTCGATGGCAAGGAATTTAATTATACAAGTGAATTGATTGAACTAGTCAGCTTATCAAAATCAAACATTTTCTGACACCTTCAATATTTCGATTGCTACTTTTTTCTAGTTTACAACATTTCCAGATTCTGTCGCCTTTGAACCCATTTCGGCCTTTTCGTCGCCGAGTTCCGTGGCTAAGTTCATCAACTATGGTATTGGCCGTGATAGCGCAGTTATGTAGAGCGTTGGACTCGTAGTCGAACGGTCGCGGGTTCGAGGCTCCGGGAGCTGCAATGCTGACATGAGGCGACTACTTCATACACTCATCCATAAAATGAAAACACGCCATAACGTGATGGCTACGTGTTTGAGTAACGCTTGGTGCCTTTAATGGCAGCATGAGTTGTATGTTCAGCTGGGAGTTGAGATGTGTGCTGGGTAGAAACAGGTCTGAGTCAGGGATAACTAATACTATACAGCGCCTCAGAACAGGCTTACCCGGTTCTGGCGTTATATAAACATGCATTATTATATATTTTGTTAGACTCGGCAGTTGGTCATGCCTGATACATTAGGCCAATGGGATACTACCCAATGAAACATTCCGGAAGCATAGGTATGACTGGGATTCGAATCCGATTGATTGATGTTTTACGGCCACTTTTGTGCACAGGGTAGGCTAAATGAGCCGAGCGACTACCAAAGGTAATGAGACGAGGTGAAAGACGAAACAACCTTCAGATATGCCCACGCCGGGAGGGATTCGAATACGAACCTACATCGCACACTTCAAGGTATGATTAAGGTCAAGGTCATAGGTTGTTTACATCCGTTTGGTCCTCGTACGAAAGTAGTCTTTATTAATCGTTGGAAATTAGTTGCTATATTTCATGGATTTTAAATTGTTATTAGTTCTAATTGCCCCACTCAAATATGCCCATATACGTAATCCATATAACCGATCCTGACCAAATAGTTACTTAAATCATGTACTAATATATATATATATATATATATTACAGTTAATCTGTATAATCAAGTAATATGTATATTACCTGAAATTTTCAGGTAATACGTCTATTGCCGAGATTTAATACAGATTAGCTGTAATATATATATATTTATATATAATTATAATAATACTCAATGGCGTATATTTCAGGGTATTTACGCATAGAGTTGGCCATTGGGGCAGCATCTGCATAATGGATGCGTATTCGTAGACTCGTTCGTCAAATTGGCGACTTTGTCTTAGTCCCATTTGTATTGATGAATGAAACATAATTTTTATCACCCCAAAACAAATGGAGCCGTACAACTTATCACGTCTTATTCGGCTTGAAATACGGTAGTTGAACTGGATGCCGTCGCGACGAACTTTGTAAACACACCAATGCGCCTGCGTCGAACAGCACACGTTGAAAAGGCGATCTTATTTTGTTATTCGTTTTCGCGGATTCAATCCTGCTGCATTAGTCATGGAGCCCATACTGAGGCGGAAGTAAATGCGCTGGTCTGGCGACGGTTTCAGTTATCTTCGTACGAGGTACGGAATGACAAAGTAAACTAATGTACATCTGCATCGCATATTGATGATGAACAGGTAATTCGAAAGTTTGGAAGAACTCCAGTGAAATGAGACGATTATAGGAAATATTTCGGAGGCAACGCTCAGATTCGATCCAGTGACCGTATTAATAGTGCAGGACACTATCAACTGGGTCACGACTAGAAATCAGTTGTAGTAAATGATGAAGTACTGAAAATGAGCAACTAATGAACTTGTATGACCTATGCCTTCTCTCTTTATTTAATTAATTATACAATTTATTGTCAGTGTTAATTTATTTTTCCCAAATGAAATAAAGATCTGTTAAGAGCCTAGCATTTTAAGGTATTCCTTCAAAATCTATATAAATAAAAGCAAATGTATCTTTGTTTGTCTGTGTATTCGCAAAAATTCTGAAATTTCTTAAACGGCGGCGACTTTGGTTGGGACGATGTTTACTCATTAAAATTGAGTTTTTATTATTCTAGACCCTTATTATCTTCGTATCCACATATAATCGCCAGGAATGTGTAGCTAAAAAGCTATAAGGCGCAAGTGTTTCTATAAGGAATTTCATTACGATAACTAATAATTATAGAGTTATATGGCACTCTAGAAGCAGAATTTTAAAATGCATTTATTTTCTCGACTGAAAATCCATTTACTTCTCGTTTTACAAAAGGTAGAATACCAGTGCTTTTATAAACTAATCCAGGTGCGAATTATGAGCAAAACGCACTTCAGTCAAGATCCATCTGTCTTCAATAATCTGTCAGCATTAATCATGTACGTAACTACCTTTTTGCCTGACTGCCTGCCTGACTGCTAGTAAAACCAAATACAGTCTCGCCGAAATATCAAATAAACGGCGAAATGGCAGAAAGCGAGATTTGAGCGGACAACCTATTTCAGAGACAACAATACAATCGAATATATATATATATAAACAGATATTTATTAAGATTAGCGGTTAAAAAAATTAGTTCATCATTAATGTAAACACACACATACCTATGCACGCACTTATAAACGGCCAACAATTCCAGTAGGCAAGAAAAGAAAGAAATGTACTCATACTTGTGTAACAAATATTTACACCATCAGTAACAAAAACATCCTGAAGTTTAATTCATTAAATGTCATAGTGAAACCAGTTAGCGGCCTCCTGTGTACAACATACACCTGTTAATTCCGGCCACAACCGACTGGACAAGACGGATTTTACTGCATCGTATTGCTTTAAATTGGCAGACATTTCGTATTACCTTTAACAACAGGAAATAAATGCTGTCGAGTATTACAAACAGGTAGGTAGAGTTAGCGGCGCGATAATACAACACTATATATATATATAGAGAGAGAGAGATTGAGACGTGATTAAGCTAATCGATGAGGAAACATCACCGCTGGATGTTATAAGTGAATCAATCTGTTGGATGAGGAACGGTAACCTATTGTTATCAAGTGATACCGTGAAAGCTTGTTCGCTTTATGCATAAAGCAGACGTCTAATCTGTTCACAACACTGGGTTCTAATTACACTATTTTATATTTTACACACTACGAGTATCACAAGTTTGGTTAGGTCATAAACGTGATTCTACATTGACGCCATTAGGACACTGACTGGACTCATTTTGCCCAAGTGACGTTTTATATATATATATATATATATATATATATATATATCCATCCATCCATCCATCCATCCATAAATCACATAGTTTTAAAATTATTATTTATTTAATTCCCTATTTTTAGGATAATGTTTTCAGTACAAACATTGTGCTTTTCACATTCTACTTTTCGACACTGTGCTAATTCGTTTTAAGTTAACGAAAAGGCGAAAAACGCATGCTAAGCTTCGTACTTTACGAAAAGGAGTAAACTGCGTACGGGTTATCCGGCAAAGGCATGACACATAAACAGAAAAATTTGTATAAGGAAAACGACTGCCATACAAGTCTAACATAAACGCATCTTAATACACACCAACGGCTAGCCTACTGGTGGATACTTAACAGACTAACGTAAGTAATCTTAAATATAAATATTCAACACCCGAATCACAAAGAGCACCATTCCATGACAATCTTCAACATAAAGATCAAAGTAGAATTAAACATGATATTGCATCACTGAAGAAATAGTAATCGAATTGTGTGTATGTGTGTGTGTGTGTGTGCAAACTAGTAACGTAGTACTGACTTAATTATACATTACAACTTTCGATGGACATAATTCTTATCTAAATAACGAATATTCACAAAAAGTGTAAAAGAATATAATCGGAAAATATTACGAAATAGTTGAACTCGTGAAACCAATACAATAATAATGAATGAAAAGGCGAAATAAAATCCAGCACTACATATACGCTGTATGTCAATATAAAACAGAACAATCCTTTTGAAACCAATCGCAAAACACCATCACACATTTGTACAACTGCTCAGAGACTCCATCTGTTCTGCGACACATGGACATGTAGGGATATGCTGCTACTTCTGCATTTACAACTAGGATGAGATATTCTTTAGGCAACCAGCCATAAAGTGAAATCATGAACATTCTTTGCGAGGTTCTGTGCACAGTTAAAATGTATAACCGTAGCAGTGCTACCTCTTCAGCAACACGATATAAAAATATATAAACCAAATGTTGGTTTTGGCAAGCGCACCATTCTAACACGGAATGCAAAGAAATTTGACAATGTCGTGCATCATGGAAACAGTCGCTACTCTAATTTGAACCCCTGCTATTCGCACACATGCATGCACACACCAATTTTAACCAAAAGGAGCACCACGTCTGTATGACAAGAACCTCGCATCATACGTCAAATAGGTATACTTAATCAGCAAGATTCTGTCAAATACATGTTTCGTTAGGTAACCTTATATACAACAAAGGAGGTGTACGCTGCTACTGCTAGTCATTGTCCATTGATCGTGACTGCAAAAACAAAGAAACACGAGTATCAACAAAATAGGTTTTAAAATATCGAACAAATATTTGCAAAACATGTTTTCGTGGCTGCGTAGCATCCCATCCGAATAAAATAAATACAACGTTTGAAATGAATAAGCGAAATCTATTTTTATGGGCTTCTACTGTTGTTGAAGTCGCAACGTTTTTTCAAAAATTACATATTCAGTGAATAGAATATAAGACAGAATTGCTGGCAGTGAAGGGCTTGTGCATCAAGATGGCGGTCAACTGATTCAATCGTGGACTAAAAGGAGTAAACACGCTGCTAATTGCTTACAATCAGAACAGTCACTAATTATTTACTATCGAGCCAAAGCAGCAGATCATACACTGACCTTGGTCAACATATTCCTTCCTCCCGCATTACGAATGGCTATCATAAGCTCCTCTCTCGGATCCAACTTCGGCTCAAAACGTGACCTCGATGAGCTCGGGCTCGTTAGCCGCGCTGACCCAACGAGGCCAGTCGCAACACCGTAGCGCGAGTCACCACCGGAGTTTCCACTTTGGGAGGATTGCATATGGGAGGTGGTGGTGGTATGCTCGGTGTCAGCGAAGCATCATCAGTCGACGTTCGGAACGTCGTATCAGTTGAATCCAGATAATTTGTGTGTGCTGTAGGAAGCACGAACTGCTTCTCGAAATCGGCCGTCTTCTTTATGATAGGACGCGGCTTGAACCCCTGCGGATCAGTTGTCCGGTGTGTGAATGGTCTCGGCGTGGATAGTCTCATGTAATTCTGCTCAGCCTTCAGCCTGGCTATCTGCTGTTCCGTCGTTAAGTTGCTCAGAGATGACACACCGCCTTGTTCGTTCCTCTGGTTCGTTGGCAGCAGCCTCTGATTATCCATCAGTTGTTTCTGCCATTTGGTGAACTGCTGCTGCAAGTCGGCATACTGCTGCTGTAAGGACTTCTTGGCCTTCTCCTTACTCTCACCCAAGCCTTCCACACTGAGAGGCCTTACCAGGGAGACTGGCTTCGGCTCCACAATGGCACCCTCCTCGCTGCTCAGTTCGGAAATGCCTAATGTACTGTTATAAAGCCTGGATTCTTGGCCTCCTTTGTGTGTGTTATAGCTAACATCTGTGTCATCCAGAGTGGTTGAGCTATTGTACTGCTTGCCGTCAATGACTCGTATTGGCTCCGATGACTGCCTTGGAAATGACTTTCTTTCCACAGGATAAGCAAGCATCGTTATAGATTTTTCTTCCATCATAGCCTGTGATTCCTCTTCCTCGCTATGGGGGCTGAAGCTGATATCTGAACACTTATCTTTCGGTGAGCCACTCTGAGCAGTCGACTTGCCAGGACTGTACATGCCAACAACAGACTCGTTTGATGGCAATTGTGGAGTAGATTTTTCTACGATCTCTATGATCTCCGAAGTCAGTGGCAGATCTCTGGACCTTGTTATTGCTTCGCGCGACCTCATCAGGACCTCCTTCACGTCAACGGACGGCACGTCATCGGAATTCTCTCTGGCACTCCACGGCCTCGGACCCCAGAATCTCTGACTGCTTTCTTCACCGGATGATTTCTTCTCATCCAAGTCGAGAGCAGAAATCCTTGGTGCCCTTCGGGATACAGCCAGTGATTCCTTTTTATACACAAGGGGCTGAACGTTGAAGTCTCCCTGTTTGAGTTTACCCTCACCAGATGGTATCTTTGAGTCTTGGACAACAGCTGTAGTGGTAGAAGTAATGCCGTGAGTACTGGCCTTACTGATACTTGCCTCCGGGGGTAGAACGAAAGGTTCAGGTTTGGGTATGATGAGAACCTGTCCTTCTTGTTCGGACTTATTCTTGTAGGCATCCCTCAGACTTTTGAACACTGGGGTGGTACTCTGGACAGAAGTTGCATCCACAGCATCATGGCTGACCTTATCTGCTACCTCACTGTCCTGAACGAACTCCAGTGGAGTGATGTGTTGCTTTACATCTGATTTGGATTTAACTTCTGATACAATTGACAGCAAGGACATCCTACCAGGTGGTGACATACTTTCGTTATTTTCCACAGTGTTTTCACTGCATTCTGTAGGATTTCCAGCTTCATTCTGAACATCACTTGAATAGGATGGTTGCTCCTGATTGCAGTAATCCAAATGGCCAGCCAGTGGCTGGCATTCTCTGGAATCTGCGAGATTCATATTGGACTCAAGTGGAGACCAGTTGGAAAATTCTCCCTGAAAGTCTGAGTGGACGGTCATTGGAGATACGTAGGTAACATCTGTAGCGTCAAAGTTGATCTCGTCACTAAGCCCAACATCTGCGATTTGCGTTCTGGATTCTGATTCGCTAAAGGAAGACCCTGTCCATGCACCTTCTCCAAACTGTTCTGAATTCACTGCAATCTTGGTAACACGGTCTGCCAGCATCGATTCACAAGGTGCAAGGTTTGTCTCGGTACGGCTCACTCCCTGATCATTCTCATTTGCAGCCAGGCTCAGAGATGGAAGGTCCTGGTTCATCATGCCACCCGAGGAAAGGCCAGCCTGATAATCCTCCAACTTTATGACAGTTGTAATCTCTCCAGTTATCACCTCAGTATATTCATAACTATTGTCGATCCTGTTGTCGTCTTCTTCATCGTTATCGTCTTCATCCTCCAAATTAAGAGTAAATTCAGGTAGAATCTTCTTCTTCACCAACTGAACTGGCTGGCTGCTGTCTGGCAAAATGTCATCTCCAGTATCGCTCTCAGAGAGAACTTCGTCAATGTTAAAATTTGAGAGTGAACCTTCTGGGGAGCTTTCAGAATGTGAACGCATCACCGGTGTACCATCCCTATCTGGAATATTTAGAGTCCTTTCTAAAATAGTAACAGCACTTTCCTCTGGTACCTTCTCTGGAGGGATAGGGATATCGCTTTCAATGTTAGACTTCCTGGCTGTACTGCCAACATAGACTGCTTTATATTCTGTGTCAGATGACAGACTAATATCAGGTGGGTTTATTATAGCCTCAGTAGAAGCTGCTTCTTCGGCATCACCATTGACAAATGCTGATGATGTAGTACCTGTTACTATCTGTGTTTCTGCAGGAAAAACAGCCTCAAAAGTTCCCTGCTCAATACCTTCATCAGACATCCCATGGTCTGCAGCCATGACATCATTGGCTAGAAGCCCTTGGCACCATTCCTGATGTGGCGACATGGGTACAATATTACTGCTCTCCTGAATGCCCACAACCTGATCTAATGATGATGGATCTTCACCGTATTGATTATCCGCGATAATCTCTGTTACTATCTGGTCTTCTGTACGATTCTTCAGTGACTCTTTCTGCTCTAAGACATTATGCTGTACTACATCCACGGTGGTGTCCACGGCTTCTGTTTCATCATTAGCAACTACGATGACATCATCCTGCCTAACACCTTCTGTCAATTCTGTCATCTGCTTAACAAACACAGCGACATCAGACTTCTGACGCTCCAGAGTTACTGTAGAATAACAATAAAACATGACTATCAGAGCATATTCAAAGAATGATAACAGATACACACCACGTGTTAATAAATGTAATAGGCCAGGATTCCTTTACAATACTACAATAGACTGTGATAGTAATTGTCTGTAACATAAAACTATATATACCACTCTTGTTCCACAAGATTATGCCTTCAGTATAACATCTAAAAACGAATGAGTTTGCATCCACAAAGATGAATGAGTAAGGACATAACAATAGAAAAAGGTGACTTTATCCTCCATCCTTTTAGTCACACATTATCAGATGAGGGTGATCCAGACTGAATAACTTAAAACCCTATTTATACAAATCAGGGTTCACAGACATTTTGACATCTCAGATTCCAGGACTTTCCAGGACCTTCCAATGTCAAATTCAAGGACCTGTTCAATGAATTCACGAACTCTTAATGCACAAAAAATACACCCATATTTCAGAAGAAGTGTAATAACTGAATTCATGTATGCTTATGATTAGAAATATAGACCTATATGTCCAAATTCCAGTACTTTCAAGGACCTCTACAAAAATTCCAGGACTTTCCAGGCCTGGAATCCAAATTTTTAAATTCCAGGACTTTCCAGGTTTTCAAGGACCTGTGCGAACCCTGCAAAGGCACAGTTATCACAGGTACATACTGCTAAAGATGGTGATGTTTAACAAATTCTATATACAAATTCCAGCTACAGTAAATACTTTTTGCCATGTTGAGATAGTCCACATCTTATTTTTTTTTAAACTATCTTTAGTGATCACTGATGCAGCTGTCTTGGGTATTTCTTAAAAATAGGCTTGGAATATTTATTATATAAAAATGGGTAACTTTTCCAGTATAAAAATATAATTTTTGAAGGAGCTTTCAATGTCAAACCAATAATAAGACACAAATCAATTAATCAGTGAACCTAATCAATGTGTAAGGTTTCAGTGGATGAATGTAAAGTAACGGGAGAAAAATTACTTTACAGGATGTTCTACAGATAATCGAACATTTTGAAGAATTTCCCATGTATTTTCAAGAGTTTCAAATAGCTAGGTGTCTATTTTAGCTCTTTAACACATTCCTTGTCCAAAGAATTTTTAAACGAAAACTAAGACAGATGACGACGAAGACAGGTTCCACTGCTTAGCAACGAATGTGACCAGAAAAAGAAAGTTAACACTCGGTTGAAGCACAGCCAGTTAACACTGTCTTAGAGGGAGTGAGTGGCAAGCATAGGGTGAATAGATACGCATAGCAAAACTACACAGTGATACTTGAGTACTGATACTTGAAATTAAATATCTCGTTACCTCCACGATACTCATACCACTTTGGTAAGCATTAGGAAGACAATAACAAGGGATGTGAAACGCTTGTCGCCAATCGGCCAACACCTAAACCAATACCAATACGGTCTGTTACTGTTACGGGTCTGGAA
This sequence comes from Paralvinella palmiformis, assembly GCA_025642065.1. Lineage (NCBI taxonomy): Eukaryota > Metazoa > Annelida > Polychaeta > Terebellida > Alvinellidae > Paralvinella > Paralvinella palmiformis. Next base: position 105,165 of record JAODUP010000435.1, on the reverse strand, counting down.
TGTTTTAAGACGTTAACCATCTCATGATATATTACATGTATCTGATCATCGAGTTGTGCCTATACCAAAGATGCAACTGATGCCTTTTCATTTGGACTGGTAATCCTCTTTACAGAATCGATTCTTTGCTTGACAACAATTTCGAAAATCATTACTTATCCTGTGAGCTTCTAAAATCCTTATGACCACATAAATCTCTTTATAATATTTGTTATAATTCAGCATATGCGTTTCTGGAATATTTATTGGACCATACCAACCTTGATATATTTCTGCAATTTAGGTTGGCAAAGATGATATATATATATATATATATATATATATATAAAAAACTTATTAATTTCATATTTACTCATTACTGACATTTCCATATGGTCTGGGCCCCTAAAAGTAATTAATAAAATGAAACAGGACCAAAATTCTGAGTCAAATTAGTAACTCCATGATAATTATCATTGCATGTTATTGGATATCTTATGGATACCTATCTTGTATTACTACCTGTTTCTTAAATTCAACAAACGACAGAAACTAAATTTAGCATATTTAACAGTTCGTAAGGTGCTTTCCTTTCCTAAATTTTGCACAAAGTAAAAAAGATGACAACTACTACTCAACTACTCAGGAACCACATTTTGGAATCTACTCACAGACTAATTGAGACAACATCACTGAATAAATAGTTATAAATCTTTTCTTGAAACTTACCTTTTGACTTAAAAATTTCAGATGTCTTGTATGTCTATACAGATTGCATATTATTATTACTATTAGATGGTCAGACTTTGGACACCAATTTGTGGGATCCATGACTGCATTTTCCGCAAAATGGCATGAAATCCGCCACTGACAAATCAAATGTTTCGAAATAATTTGAACGTGTTTTCACAGTTTGTAATTCACACGTAAAAAAATATAGCCAACGGCCACAAATTACCCACAAGCAGATTTATTGATCACGATCACAAGCTTAATTATACACCACCTTGAGTCAATCAGCCAAACAAACAGCCCAATCACAATCCTCAATTATTGTGTGACTCCACCCACTAAATAAGTTTGATCCTTTTGTTAATTCACAGCTATGGCAGCGGAACGTAGGCTATATTTATTGCAATTTGGAATCATTTTGTGTATAAAAGACCTCTGTTTCAATCATATATACAATGTTGATGAAACCATGCTCTACTACAAGATGCTACAAGACTGGACACCTATAACATGGTTGACGGCTTGTGCACCCCAACATTCGTGTTATAATGGGGGCCTACTGTACTAAGCAGCTGATATGGATTATGCATGATATTTAATTTGATATAAAGGTCTACTCTTACTGGTGCTGAAGACTGGTAATATATAGATAATGTAGACAGTAAACTGGAAATAATCTGAATAAAAAGTAAAGCTTAAACCATGAAGATTGTTAACTTAACTTCAAATATGACAGTTTACGTCAATATATTTACTCCCTCACTTGACAGATGTGACAGGCTATTTAACTTCATACAGAGACCAAGATTAAATAAAATATAAAAATAATTATCACTAAGGAGCAATCAGATTGCTGTTGCACCTAATACTTACTGTGCCTTTCCTCTTCACCCGTCACTTGAATCCTTGGTGAACTAGGCAGCGAGTCACTCGTGTAACTGTCACAGCTGACCTCTGGTGAGAGAAAACAAGATCACATTTAAACCACCACAGCCACTACATTTGGCAGCGGAACGCGTGTTATCAAACTGTTACGGCTGTGACAACAACCTTTTCTGGTCAGAAACTGATCAATTAACCTTAAAGGCACACACAAAAAGCATGATTTATAAGTGTATTCGTATTTCATTAAGGCAACATAGATTAATGTTCAGATTGATTGGATGAAAAAACAACTTTAATTGATTACATTTGATGACAGTTATTCCTTGGATTTGGGCTACATGTGTCAATTGGCTCATTAGGTCTAAATTTCATGGGACTTTTCGAGATACCATGGGACATTTGATCAACCAAAAATAAATGATTTGTGAATTCTGGATGCATATTGCATTACAAATAAACGTTTCTTATTTCCGATGAATTAATTATCTATTTGTGTGGTTGCTTAGCAAAAAAAAAAATTCGGACCCAAAAAGTAAAATTTCGATGCGCCCTTGGGCCCATGACATGTTTTTTAGTTGGGTCATATTGAATATGGCCGCCCCATTGGCACAGGGTGCAGTCCTAGGAATAACTCTGCATCTGATTATTTCATTGGATTAATATGGTAGATTTTAAAAATCCCTAGAGGGTGTGTAAACTATTGTTGTTAGTTACTACCATCAGAGGATACCAACGTCTCCATTAAATACTGTTCCACTGTTAGCGGTGGGGAGAACATCATATCAGCCACTCATTATATAATTAGACGAAACTGAAAACAGGCTTAATTATCCCTTCATCAGCAATCCCGTTAAGATCACAACATGGCATACTATTGAGAAAAAAACATCAACCGATTTCTTGTTTCATTCTTTCATATTTTTTTTCCAAATGTCAAATAAAATATTTAAATTAGCTCGGATAAACCAGTGATCTTCAAAAGAAACACATGAATCTGGTGCTGCAGTAATAGTCGCTTATTTACGAGGTGAGATTCTTATAGCTAACGAGTCAAATTCGTTAAATGGCGGAGATGGTAATTTCAGAACATCGATCAGAATTCATTTATGTCCTGATGATAAGTGGGAAGATTTAGGAGACTTTTGAGATAGCGATGCCCTGCTGACCTTTCTTCCTAACATACGAGGAGGACATGATTTGCATAAAATAAGATTATGCACAAATATGGGTAGATAATCAGACATATATATCAGCAATCATGCTTAAGCTACTCTGTGTGTGTGTGTGTGTGTGTACAAATGTAAATATTTAATAATTATATCTATACAACAACTAATTTTAAAAGATAATAAAACTATTAAAATAATTTGTGAACAGAATACAGGAATTATATAAAGATATAAGAACAATCGGAGAAGAAAATAAATAAAGAAATCATTTCAATTATGAATGCCCAAACTGAATCAGATAAATCTACATATAAAAATACAAGTTAGGGCTATAGACAGCAATACTACAGTAGAATACCATGATTAGGACCAGCCTTTAGACATCGATGTGACGTCTTACGATTGGGGGGAACACTATTCAATGCATCGGAGAGAAACTGGCAGCTTTTAATTGTGATCATAATATGAATCTAGTCACATAGGGTAATTCTACTGTAGCTGTGCCGTAGGAAATAATACTGCTAGCTATGATAGAAGCCTATAGCCACTGTTAGCTGTCGGTTAACTACCCCACACCAGCCCATCACCGCCCTATAAGCGAGGCTGACCCATCAAGCTTACCGCTGCTCAAAGAATCGCGAAGCGTTACATGCACCTGCGTCGAGGTATCTGCCACCACGAGCCCAACCTTTGACCTTTGAAGTAGGCCAGGATAGGAGGGGTTGTAAATGGGTGATTCGGGAGGCGGGGGTGAGTTTGGCGGAGGTGGAGGGCTAAAGTGGCAGGGTCGCAAAGCAGGCACGCCGTGGATGGTCCTGCCATCTGGTGGTTGGTGAGAAACACCACTGGGGAGCTCGATTTCAGTGTCACCTGGTGGGAAAAACACACGATGAAGGAGAAGACTTTCAACAAAGTCAGTGTTCTAGTTAAAATAACTATAAAACAAAAATATTTCATGAAATAAATAAACCTATGATTATTATTACTGGTACAAAAATACACCAAACACTAATTTTATTATCACAAGATGCTGTTAGGTGACTAGAGCTAAAACTAAGTGAGCTATGGTGGGCTACTGGACATGCAAGTTAAATACAGTGGCTCTGTCAATAGTAACTTTCAAATGGATAGTGCATGTTTGTGTGTTTCTGTAAATCTGTCTCACTCTCTCTCTCTCTCTCTCTGTGCACATGTGCGTGCATGCATGCATGAGTGTGTGTGTATCTGTTTGTATTCACCAGCACATTCAAAATTGTGTGTGCACAGGAATAGAAAGTTGAGTACATTGGTGTATAAAAAAGTGACTGCACATCTACCTACCAGGCATCTCATATAATTATGTTTAAGTTAGTATTTAAGCATTACTGCCAATTATCAGAAACTTTATCAGACATTCAGCACTGTGAAAGGCAGAATATGTGAGATGGTCATCAGACCATGCAGGAAAATACCATCTTAAGTTCACAGAGAAAGATGAGACCGAGATGGGATGAGAATATATTTACCAATATATGGATTAGTCCCTGAATATCAGTATAAAATAAGGATAGAAAGACTAAAAAAACTATAAAAAAAAAAACAGTAGCTGGTGTGAATTGCTCATGAAATGGTCTAAATATGACGACAGCTAAAAGTCAACAATGGATGCCTAGAAATCGTGACATAACACACAGAAAGTACACAGACAGCAAACATCGTGAACAAATAAAGCTAAGAAAATTAGCAAATTAAAAAAAATAACACAAACAAAAGAATAAACACAGACATAATTGAAAGTTATAAAGAACTACAGCAAATGATTAGATATGAAAAATGGTAAACACAAATATTAATAATAATAATAACCACAACAACAACAACAATATACATAATTTACATAGCGCCAAACATCATCTGACAGAAGATTATTATTAATATACAAGCCTGACAATAAAGAACACTTAACAATACTGGTAACTAGCAATTGGCACTAATATTTGATCAAATATTTAAAAAAAATATCCGAGTTGATCAGCAACCACACAAGCCAACGAAGTTTCCAGAATGGGGACAGCGATCGTGGGAGGGCCCATTCCAGAAGAAACGGGAATAACGCAGAACATATACGATATCCAGTGGCACTGCATCAGGTCAAGGCCGATGAATCTAAAAATTACCAAGGATGAAATGGCCAATTCTTTCTGTCTAAATTAGATATTATTATTATTATTATTATTTTACTGATATTAAGTTAAAACACACAAGTATTAGATGCCAGTGATTATGGTTCACAATCCACTGCACTGACAACAATATGGCAGACTTTTAGTGTCAAGAAAGTTTACATCACGTTCGAATTCGGAGTTAAACAATATCTTTAATACCACACTGTAAAGCTAGATTCCATACTTCTTCATGTAGGCACGTGGATGCAGGAAGTCATATTTGGATCCAGAATGCATTTCGTCAGTGTATGCCCATGCCGAGCACCATTTGTTTTATTTCACGCCTACATCTTCCCGACTAGATGATCCATGATGCAGTGCTCGTCGTTAATTTTTAAGGTTAATCAAACAAGCGTTATCCAAACAAATACTGGATCGCACAGGTATCAGTCAAAATCTACTGTCCGAGAGTGAACATCTTGTCCACCCCAATGGTGTGAGGGAATTTTGAATTACTATACGAGCTGAGTCAAGCTGTTTATCCATCGCACTACAAACACAGGCATCTGCCAGAATCAAACCCACAACCACGAGATTTGTAGCGAAGTGCTCTACTCACAGCACCGTTGGAATGTCAAAATTACTTCTTAAAGCGAACCGACGAAGACAACGACACGCATTCTGAATTAGACGTGTACAATTATGCCCATTAATTCACACTATAACCATTTGCTTCCACATACTACATACTGTAGCTGTATGGAATCATAGCTCAAGTCCGAAAAAGTTGTACAGATCCACAGACAAAGGAGTAATACGATAACTTGATTATTACCATCACCCGGTGCCAGTGGCCCCACCCCCATATACTGGTATATGTAACTTTGAAGAGCAGAAATACACAGATCAATGATACAGCCAACAACCACAGCAATCACAACATTTCCATGGCAACCAACTACTGCCAACCAATCGGCATCTTGTAAAAGAAATGGAGGAGACAATCTGAAAGAATCGAATTTACGAAATAAAGGGTGGATGTTATAACCTTCCACAAAGATGCCAGTTTTATGGTGGACAGAAGTGAAGCTAACCAATCAACAGCAAACCAGAAAAGAAAAGCCTTCGTGTAAAGTCACCTTGCTCTCGTGCTACGGTGGTGCCACCTGTTGTGCCGAACAGAAGATCCCGTCGGGGTCCAGTCAGGAGAGGCCGGTGATTGGCAGTCTGCCCAGACACTCATCCAATCAGAACGGACGTCCACAGATGCCGTGAATCATGCAGAACGTGGTGCAGATAAGAGAGGTGATTTCAGTTCAAACACATCAAAGATAATCGATGCAGTTCAATTTAATCCACAGTTGCAGTGAGTAGACTAATTGAACAATGCATACATCAGTAAATGAATGATGATCCATTTGACAACCAATCTCAGAGGACGAAGTACAAAACAGTCAGTTTACACACTTCAGAAAATAACAACACCAAGCATTATTATGTTTATCATTAAACAGGTAAACAAAATGTAACGTTACTTACACATTGTGAAATATTGTTTGCATAATAAAAAAGTTTCAGATTAGGTTATTCATATATTTTCAAGTTGTCTTTTGTCATACACCTAACTGAAAAAAGTTCTTTGAATGAAAGCTTTCTTTGATGCACACACACACACACACACACACAATATATATATATATATATATATATATTACACACATACAGACACTATTCAACATATTTAGTGCACATGCCTTAATAAGTGCACACCCGACTTTTAATGGAAGTGGCATGTGGTTCAATTTTTGCAGGATCTTTTTCATTACTAACACAGTCTGAACACCAGCAAATGGTCACTTTATTTGTTCTTGAAAAATCACATAGCTTATTGTTTCAATACTGCTGACAGAATTTCTGTATCCTTTTTAGTCCAGTGAAGGTGTACAGAACAAGAATGAACCTAGCCACTAAAACTTTGTTTACAATTTTCTGAGTGAACCTTGCACTTTAATACATTGAACATAACAGAATGTCGAAGAGCATTCTGACCACACTGTGCACTAATATGTCGAATATGGCGCGCGTGCGCACGCACACACACAGTTTTACACACACACACACAAGACTTGTAGGTCATTTCATTTTTAATTAGGGAAATTAATTGTAAAAAGATCACTAAAAAAACTTGTTTGAGGCTAATTAAAATAAGATTTATTTCAGTGCTTGAGCAAGGATTGATGTACATTGAGTATGTTAAATAGATCAAAGGCCATTATTTTGCCTTGGCACAAAATATCTAAACAAAATAATGAGTAAAGTAGGTATATATCCTGATATTAAACTTAATAACCTATTACTGCCCATTCCTGGCATTATTGCTTAACTGGCTAAATAGTCAGAAAATATTTAAGTGTAAATCTTGCTTAGCACAGTCACAATAGGCAACAGTGCCAACATACACCATCACAATACACCGATAAAATATTCAATATTATAGCTTGCTTATATGAAATGCAGACAGATAAGACACACCAATCTTCATCCACAGTGATGAAATGGATAACAACGTAATCCCTCCACACGGTGCATGGAACCAAAACCAGTAACGATGTCGTTTATCCACAGAGTATAAGACCAAAATATTCAAGTTTCTAATTTTATCCACTTGGTACACAGCCCAAATATGTAAGATTACAATTTATCCACAGAGCACAGAGTTGAAATTGACGATATTGTAAATCGTTTGCACAGCATGGAACCGTAACGTCTTAAAATAACAAATCGAAGGAGGAGGCTGCCAGGTGAATTACGTCATTTCCGTGTCGCTGCGCGGGGACAACCATTTGTTAATGTGGTCAACATCGACTGAACTAAATTGAAAATAGCACGAACAAAGTACGTCCGTGCCCAGTGGCACCAAAAGACAGCATAACCACTATACAAACAATAGAAAATATTAGCAAAAGAACGTGTCACCACAATAACAGACGCAAGTTCATAATACAGCTAAGCAGATCATAACCTTGTAACCCTAATAATCTGGTTAATTGAAAGTTTGCCCTATTTCGAAATGATGATGATGATGATGATTGAAGTTTTAAGGCCACTTTTGTGCACAAGGTAGGCTAAATGGGCCGAGTGACTTCTAAAGGTAATGAGACGAAGTGAAAAGACGAAACAACCTTCAGATATGCCCACGCCGGGATTCGAACACGGTGGTAGTGATCTGTGGTCCAGCACGCTACCGCTAGCCCACGGAGGCGCCCCACTCTATTTCGAAATAGAGGTCACCCTGGAAAACTAGTATTCTGTTATATGAATGTACAGTTCCCTGATTATTCATCGAGTAATGCCTTGGATAAATTATTAGCTACTGATTGTAACTGAAAAATTATGGCCAAGATAACTTGAGCATACACACATTAGCGTTGCATGCATGCATATGATTCGTGCACATACAAAGTTGAACAAAATATGATATAAAACATTTCCACAGAATATAAATTAAGCCGACAACACATAAATCTTACAGGAACTGTGGAAAACCAGAAAAAACACATATAAATAATAGATGCGATTTAGTACACTGTCAGCAAACAGCCAGAGGTGATGTATTGCCGGGACACACAGACACACAATCGAACAAATACACTGTGATTATTGGCTGTAATTGACACAAAGAATCAGACCTGTTGTTGCATCGGATTACTCAAGAGTATAACTCCATCAACCCGGCGACACACATCATCAAGTATAAGCTACTGCCTTGATGATCAACCAGGTTATACGTTGATATACTTTAATTAACTCCCATCTATTATAAACAGAATTTACCGATGGCGGCTAAACACTAACAATAACCAGAACAAACAATACACATGGCAAATTCCTAACAACTGTCAGGTTTGTTCCACAGCTCAAAAGAAAGAAACACACGCCGTAACAGTACAAAAAACCTCAATGAGAAAAAAGAGATTAAATTAAATAATAACAGTGTATATATTTAAATAATGTATGACATTGCTCGCATTTAAAAATAGAAAATTAAAAATATCCGACATACATGTGTCTGAGTATCAAAATATGTAAACAAACAAAATGATCCACGAATAAACAAGATTACACCGATTAAGTAACATGATATGCAGTAATTGGACAGTTACGTCACCAGATTAATTATCATTGTTCAAATCCCACTGAACTGCTACTGGATGCAAAAATAAACATTTTCACCATTTGGCTAAATTCGAGCAACATTGAGCAAATTCTTTTTCATCCATGTGACACCTGCTGCTTGGCTTTATTTTCCCAGAAATTTTGGGACTTTCTACATGGGATCTATTATGCAACAGTTTCTGAATGCCAGTTAAGTAGGATGGTAACAAAACCGGATTACATTATTGCAACTGGATCCCTGTAACGCACACTGCCTATTGGTTTCTAAATGTTTTATTTTCCTACACAACATCGGTAATATATCCGGGCTAGAATTCAGCACTTCCACACATTTCCCCATGCACTAGTGGCCGCATAATGTTTAGCGTACAATATTTTAAGATCACCAAAGGGGACCGAAAGTGTAATCTCTGGCCATATCAAACAAAAGATGATCTGCGACACAAAGCGGATTTCACCGCTTTTTTCACAATATAGATATGTTCGATGTCTTAAACAAATCATAATGATTATTCATAGCAGATATCATTTTGCATAACCTCACTGCATAATATATACATAAATTATGATGATCTAACAGGTTTCACTTTCTGAAAATTTACACTAAATATTTAAAAAAAAACATTAACCTGAATAACTGAAGAACCGGGACTATTAAAAATTGTTATAGGCAAAGACAAAATGTTGGTAAACCAGGAACAAGACAGCTTCACACACACACACACAGACACAAACACACACACGCAGAGACATTGAACTAGAAAAGACATTCAGCGTATACAAAATGTTGTCAGCGTTTGCCATTATGCACATTTTACTTCAAAACAAACTAAAATCAAACAACCAAATGTGTGAATATACATTAAGTTAATGTAAAGAACACAGACGTTTCACAGTTAGTGTTAACAGACAAGCAAAAAGTTTTAAAATCCACGATTATGTACAAAATATATTTGAAGAAAAAAAAAATGACCATCCAGGCTATGTGTAAATAATGACACGAAATGGTTCCATCTCTCAGCATCTCAAACAAAGGGAATATTTAGAATCTTAAGCACATTAATGGCTCACCAGAGCAATTTGGCACAAAGACTAATAACAGAAATATCTACTTTTAATATATACTGTTTCAAGTTGCTAGATAACTGCTGTGATCTTAAAATTCACTAACTAGAATTGTGGAAACTTCCTTGTGACAATTACAAGCTACGAAAAATTCTATGCCTTGTTATGATGATAATGCATGTCTGTACATGTCCATAGTACCGCAGAAACTAAAGAAATGTATTGTTATTAAAAAAGAATTACTAAAACACATCCAAATCACAAACAAACAGGGTTAGCTATACATGTCAGTTTATCGTAGGTAAATGTAAGTCATATTAATTCTACACAGCAGTAGTTAGTATATGTGTGTATATGTGTGTATATGTGTGAGAGTATATATATATATATATATATATATATATATATATATATATATATATATATATATACTTACATACATACACACACACACACTACCATTGTAGAATATCATCAAAATGTCAGACTAGACTCAATTTTGGCTGATGCAATCACTGATTGTGTTAATACAAATCATAATGAAATTGTTTATTGCACGAAGTTAATTACTTGTTATGAGGATTGGATATGCATTTGACAGATTAATGCAACAAGCTTGCGAACTACCAGCATGGTTACTGGAGGGGGGGGGGGCAGTTGCTGCATGCATTACTAAGGACACACCGCTACAATGCATTCAAACTGAACTACGAGAGCGGGTCAGGCTAGCCATCTTGAATTATGATTGAGTGACAAAAGCACTATTTGGCATGAAACTAGGCACATATCAAGCAGTAAGAGATTTATGTTGATCCGTGCTATGGTTAAGATTGTCATAGATCCAAAAGGCTGCATAGTTGGAGCAGGTGGATGCAAAATGACAATTCCAGTGCAGCTGACTGCTCCGACATTTCACAAAATCGTGGAAATGTGGAGCTATCATCACTCTGCATAGATATAAATGTGGGAAAACATCAGCATGTGCATGTACATCCCATGGCATACATACCAATAGCTTATAAAACACCATTAAAACAATGCTCAAAGGAACGAAATGCACTCGCAACCCGAGTAAAAAAAACATCTCGCAGATTGTCAATTTGCTATAGCTATGTATATTTTTGGTTGAGCACCAGATAACGACCTCCAGCGACACAAAAAATTCACTGGAACCCAAAATGTTATCCCCTGCTTCATGCCACATGTGACTGGTATTCAAGATGACTACCCACGTGGCGGAGGTTAGAAATCAGCACGACTCTCCGAGTCGGACTCTTCATCGGAATCAGATCCTAGGGCACCAAAGAAGCTAGAGTTAATGCTTTTATCAATGGCACGAAGTGTTGGCCTACCCTTCTTTAGTTCTTCGGCGATGGCCATCTGTAGCTCTCGAGTGTCAAATGTCTCGCTGTCTTCCACTTGACTTGTGCTTCTCGCAGCTGTCTTAGCCAGATGTTCTGGGCTTTGTGAGGAACTAGATGTTGGTGAACCACCGCTGCTGACATGTTTTAAGGAACCATCGGAATATGCTGATTTGGGTGGACCTGATAAGTGTACAGTAAATTTATTATAAAAGGAATAAACGTCAATGGAATTCCACTTCCTTGGACCATCAGAATAATACCAAATACAGGATGTAAAAAAGTCCCTCCTTCCGAGTGGATCAACAGTAACTGCAATGAATATATGTGTACTTACCTTGTGGAGGAGGTGGTGCTCTCCTTTTCTTCCTGTTTCTTGGCAATGACGACATAGACCCATCCCCACCAGTAGACATGGAACTTGTCCGTGACATCGTCGAAGCAGCACTACTACAAACGGCACCATCCTCTTCTGTATTGAGCTGACAAGTCACATGATCAACAGCCTGACCATTACTCACACTATGTGAACTGTCTTCTGAGGCAACAGCAGTCATGCTAGCTTTGGCCTGAACACTGTTTGGCATTTTCCCAGAGACGCTTCCCGGCGACTCGAGTGGAGAAACATTGATTTCATCGAATCCACTGGAATGCGAACTGCCACGAGAATGTACTGCTTGACTTTGTCCAGCTGCATTTGTATCCACCGAAAGCGGTTTATTCGTCGGTGGCGCTGGTGCCGGCCGGTTCTTCCGCGACAGTTTTTTCAGGCCCGTTGTTCCGTCCAGCGATATCGTGGATGTTCTGGCAGATGGCACAGATGTTCTCATGGATGATGTTGATGACATCACCTGTGAGTGCGGTCTAAGCTGAATGTCAGCATGTGGCTTGTTACCATTTGACATGACTGGTGGCTCATACGTCGGAGGTGGAGCCGATGTAGACTCCATATTGTATGTAGCCTCGCACTGAAAACAAACCAAAAAGAATTAATAGCCATTAATTATAGTTTGTCATCAACATATTGCCTTTATTTTATTATATGGCAGGAAAAGTTAGTTTAAACCATCGAACCTTTTCAGTCATTGAGTTTTGTGTTCAATGACTTAAATACTGTATGAAGAAAGTTAACATTAAAAAGCACCAGAACATATTTTACATTTATTTCCTTGAACCGTATATCTGTAAAACATGCCTACAGGTAAAAGCTTAGTCAGTCAAATAAATAAACATAGAGATTCACAGACAGGTCATTTTTTTCTCTTGATAAACCAGATAATCAAAATTGTGTAAAAATGCAGTTTATATCAGCCATTATGTACAAAAATGAATCTAAAATTACTGAACAATGCTATGATTATTCTGTTATCAGATAACCTGTGTGTTTGCCATTTTAGGAGTGCTATTTCTTTATAGAATTTCAGTCAATTAACTAACAAGTTATTTGCCCCCGTTGCTGATATATGGATAGCGAATTCCTGATTTTCCTTGCAAAATTATATATTGGTGATATTATAATTGATAAAAAAAAATTATCTAAAACTTAGAATCCAAAATATATACTTAGAGTAGAAATTTCTTTCTAATAACATTTTCTCATTAGACATGTAAATTTTATGGTAAAAGGCACGCGCACACACACAACATGTTATTAATCATTCGTTTATAGTCTTTTCCATCAAAGCATTCATGATCAATCATAAAAAAAGACAGATACAGTATATCAAATGGATAGAATGCTCTTGACATTATCATAAGAGGATTTCGTAATTAGCAAGTACTATGTTTGTTATTATATCAAGTGGAGATTCAGCCTGCAGCCAACTGAACCCGCTGACAGGCACATATTATGACTGGGGTGTTTACTAAACGAACAGATAAACCACTTCCTATCACACTTCATATACAAAAATGATTAGCCTAAATGTGGCTTTATTCCCTGGCAAGTCAATCACAGAATTTATCCTTCAAGATTGAATTCAGCTGAGCTATCGTATCCACTGGAAATAGATTAGCTTTTAGTCATATGAGAGATTCAAGTTCTGTCGCATTCTGACTGGACAGATTAGTTCGAATAATTATGTAAATAGTAACTCACCATTAAATATGAGTTGTACTTCATAGCATTCATTAAATCTATCACTTCGTTAAAAAAAAATTAAAAAAAGTTTCATTATAAAGCTGTGATAGCGCAGTTAGAGTGTAGGACTCATAGCTGAACAGTTGCGGGTTCGAGGCTCTGTGAGCTGCAATGCTGTCATGTGGCGACAGGTTCATTCATCCATAAAAAAATTGTACCTGACAGGACGTGATGGCTATGTGTTTGAGTAATGCTTTGCACCTATATTGGCAGCATGCGTTGTATACTCCCTTGGGAGTCAGGGATAGTAATATTGTAAATAATTATTGTGAAATGCCTTAGAGCAGCTCCTAGCTGAATAAGGTGCTATATAAATATCACATATTATTATATTATTATATAAAAATGAATCACGATCTAAATATATCAATTTAAAACAATCAATCTTTTTAAACACAAAATATAATTATCAACATCACATGGCAAAAAAAAAGGATGTTTCAATCCAAAGAATACGGCTACAGCACATTATGCCATACATCAATATGATCATCAGCAGCTGTTTGCTATCAGCTGCTACCAGCTGCTCACCAGATTGAATTTGCCTTCTTTCTTCCGACTGAAAATGGACAAGAAGCCTTTCTTCTTCTTCTTCTCCATCATGCCTGGCATGTACGATGGTTGCGTCTGCTCACCACTAGATGGCGGTGGCTGCGCGTCGGCCTTCTTGCGTGGCATGCTGTTTGTGTACGTCCAATGTGTGTCGTAGATTGACTGGGCCTTGGCTGACGAATGTGTTATCACATCACTTTCCAAATCTGAAATGAGAAAATGGACATAAAGTCTATGCAAAACAAGTACAGTGGAGAGTCTCTGTTGACTGCATGCATCTTAAGAATAATTCTGGAGACTGTTGTAATATCAAAATGGTTTTGTGAACACGTCAGATCCCAAAACTTCATTAGCCCAGTGATAATTTAGGGTAATATTTAGTTTGAAATCATTGATCTTTCCTAAATCTGATGAGTTTTTATTTCTGAACATTAAATTCTGAGGCAGATGTTTTCCCTTCAAAACGGATTTCTGCATAACTGACTCAATCTGACGATCACAAAGTTGGTCGAAATGTCAGCAAGTTTGTTCTGTTTGATCTATTGTTGTCTCGCAAATAAAATATATTTAGTTGGTAGGCAATAACTGAAGTGATGTTAATTTAAAATAGCCATCAGTTTGGGGGTTACCGTATAGGGAAGTCTATAGCCACAGACTGTGAATAAATCAAATGGCTCAAGGTTGTATGCATTTAAAACCTAATCAGATATGTATTAGACTGATTGAATATCTAGTAATTGGACATGAACATTAAGTTCAGGTCATTCTCAGCCGTGATCATTTACTTTCTAGTCTTACAACCCTACTTTATTAACATATACTAATACTACTACAGTAGGCCCCCATTATAACACGGATGTTGGCGTCCACAAGCGGTTGTCCACGTTAAAGGTGGACCGCAAAGTGAGACCGATCACTGTCCGGGTAGCTGGTGGACGAAAATAGGGAATCCATGTATTAATCTAGTTTTACACCATCCTTGTAGATTACATACAACTGCTTATTTCATAAATGATCCCAGTAACTGTTTCATCACTTGTTGACTTAAACATAAATTTTATCTCGGTGTTTGTTTTGAAATACTTCAGTGTTTGAAATAGTGCGTGTTTTTCAGATGAAGGTAGCAAATATAATTATATGGACAAATAAATGAACATTTGTAGGTGCATGTGCACATATAAACGTCTGTGAAAATGTATTTGTTTGTGTATCTGTTTTTGTAATGAAAACAATTTGTGATTTCCCACCTGGTTTGCGCACAGGAGTAGAGTGACAGAGTCCTTGCTTTGTTTGAAAACTTTGTGCTTATGTCTGTCAGAGAGCTTAGTCAAATATCTTATCTTGTAGCATCTTGTAATATAGTGTGGTTTCATCAACACTGTCCATATGATCAAAACAGGGGTCTTTTATACACGAAATATGATTGCTAATTGCAACAAATAAAACATACGCAATAGCTGTGAATTAACAAAAAGAATCAAGCTTATTTAGTGGGTAGAGTCACACAACAAATGAGGGTTCTGATTGGGTTGTTTGTTTGAGCGATTGAGCCTTGGTGGTGTGTAATTAAGGTTGTGATAAATAAATCTACTCCTGGGTAATTTCTGGCTATTGGCTATGTTTTTTACATGTGAATCACAAACTGTAAAACGTGTTAATATTATTTCCATAAATTTTATGCATTTAAAACCTAATCAGATTTTGTGGAAAATGCATTGTGATGGATCCCACGAATTGGGGTCCAAGGTCTGACAGTGTTATAGCCAATTTCGTGTTATACTGGTCCACATTATAATGGGTGCCTACTGTACTAATAATAATATGCAATTCATATGGATATACGAGACATCTGAAATTTTTAAATATGCAAAGTCAAAAGACAAGTTTCAAGAAAAGATTTATAACTATTTATATTTATTCAGTGATATTGTCTCAATTGGTCTGTGACTGGATTCCAAAATGTGGTTGGTGAGTAGTTGAATAATCCACGATCAAATGTCATGCGGCATCAACGAATCTGAGCTCACAGGTGGATGATGATGATGATGATGATGACTAATGTTGTATGGCCACTTTTGTGCACAAGGTAGGCTAAATGGGCCGAGCTACGAGCTCACAGGTGGACTTCAGCATCCTAATTGTTACTGCAGCATATTGCAGATATATGCTGGCTCCGATTCTAACCTCTGCCTAAATGATCTTCAGAAAATCTATACTAACATTTACAAATAGCGCTTCTATTTCGATACAGGCACATGGCCACTCACGGTACACTATTTTTCTATTCTGTGCCAGAGATGAAACAGCACCATTATTAATTTTGTTCTAAATGAAGTCAAACCAATTGTTTGTCAACAATGACATAAATCTAAGATGCAAAATTGACCTACTGCGTGAAAACAAGACAAAACCAACTATCCATTTTTCCCTTGAATAGTAAAAGATACAAGAAATAATACAAATTTAAAATGGTGGTAATTAAGTTAGGTAAACATTTCTTTTAGTTTTACAGGAATGGTTGTCTTTTGGGATGACTATGGATGTCTTTTGGGATGATTATGGATGTCTTTTGGGATGATTATGGATGTCTTTAGGATGATGGATGTCTTAATGGATGATGATGATGATGATTGATATTTTACGGCCACTTTTGTGCACAAGGTAGGCTAAATGGGCCGAGCAACCTCCAAAGGTAATGAGACGAAGTCGAAACAACCTTCAGATATGCCCACGCCGAGATTCGAACACGAGTGGTAGTGATCTGTGGCCGGACACGCTACCGCTAGACCACGGAGGCGCTCCAGAATAACTATTTCAGGGAGTTAATGTTGTTGTCTTTGGACTGAATAAAGGTTTCCAAAGGGGGGTGTTTGAAAAGGGTTGGCTGTCTTGAGGTTCCAGAAATGGCTGTCTTAGGGAGATAACTGTCACAGTAGATGAATGATTGCTACCAAAATGGTCTACTGTAATCTGATGCGATAATAGAACTGTAAAAATGTATTTTAAACATTATTTAATGTTGCTGTTTTAATGGTAGGCTAAATCATAAAATGGGCGGAGTAACTTCCATGGGTAATGGGACAAAGTGAAACATGAAACCTCCTTCTGACCTAGCCCTCCTGAGGATTGAACCCAGGTACTATAGATCCGTCACCATCTGCACTACAAGTTAGGGCCATGTAGGAACCATAAATATTATTAAAGGAAGGTATACAAAATGCAAGATTCTACATGATTTAACATGGATAACACTATTCTGTCTTATGGATATGAGAGATTTGTAAGGCCCAGTCTCTTACACACACACACACTAAAATGTTACATATTCATTACACTTTAGTCATAGCTAAACAGCTAATCTTGTGTATCATCTCAGTTCAGATTCCTACCTCTTTGATAAATGGTTTTAAATAACTTATCACTGAAGCCATCAGTATAACCTAACAGAACAAACTATATTCTAGCTGGTGTAGTCTACAGTGTACTGACTATACTCAGTACTCAGGTTGAAGCGTGGAATGAGTAATCTTTGTTTTAAACATAAGACTCGGCGCTGGTCACATTTAAGGACATAAGGTTAATGATATAATCCCATGTTTACATCCCACAGATATCCAGTGTAAAGCTGAGCTAGGGACTTCATTATGAGGTCGTCACGGATGAATCACCAACATCTCACACTTGGCTTAATCTGGCCAGGTTTTTTGTGTGATCTTGACCTAGTTTTACAGGTCTCAATTTAATTTTTTTTTACTCTAGTAACCTGTGTGTGTGTGTGCATCGGAGCACACACGTTATCCTGTCCACACAACACAAACAGTGACAAAGAACAAATTTAGCTCGTCTGTGTTGACATCAATGACAAGGAATCAGCTTTACTGTTGACGATAACAGTAATTTACTAACATTTAACATTAAAGAACACGATTGAGATTAGAACTGTGAATCTGAATTTCCCAAAAAAATCAAAACAATCCATCTAACGATAACGAACTAATTAAAAGCAACCAGTTTCTGTCTCATGTGCATATATTAGACATCCCCAAATTAGGGATAACGAACAAAGATTTATAATTTAATGACATATTTAATGAATGGTGTCACACAAAGGTGATTTTACCTTGTATTGTAATACTCAGTACTACGTTTACATTAATATGATAATGTGCCCTGCTGTACTCTTAGTATGCTAATGTGCCCTGCTGTACTCTTAGTATGCTAATGTGCCCTGCTGTACTCTTAGTATGCCAATGTGCCCTGCTGTACTCTTAGTATGCTAATGTGCCCGGCTGTACTCTTAGTAGGCTAATGTGCCCTGCTGTACTCTTAGTATGCCAATGTGCCCTGCTGTACTCTTAGTATGCTAATGTGCCCTGCTGTACTCTTAGTATGCTAATGTGCCCTGCTGTACTCTTAGTATGCCAATGTGCCCTGCTGTACTCTTAGTATGCTAATGTGCCCGGCTGTACTCTTAGTAGGCTAATGTGCCCGGCTGTACTCATAAAATGTGGAGTTTGTGTAAATGTGCCAAAAAACAACCATCTAATATTACATATAAACAGTCTGGTATGTTCATTGCCTTGCTTTGCCCTATGGCAGGTCATGCATAGGACGATTACAGGAGCAACGGTAATCAATTACAATTACTTTGGAATACAATGATTATGAGTACCTCAAGTCTGAAAAATGCATACCATTCAACCAACTACTTTGAATGTGTATAGCATGTATACATTTGTGAGTCAATATACTGTATTCTGAGAAAAATCCAGTTTAACCCAGATTAAATTCGTAAAACTAGGGTTTAACACGCCAAGCTGGTTAAAGTCCAACCCTGTTTTCCAGGATGTTTGGAAGCCCTGAAGATAACCTTCACCAGGTCTATGCAATCCAAGTAGTGAATTGTCACAGAGCCCATTCCGGTAGTGCAGTGGTTGGAGAACCAAATTGTGGGTTCGAATCTGCCTCGTATCTGTAGTTGTAGGATTTGTTTCGCGGACCATGTCACAGATGTGATAAGAGGCAAGTCTAAACAACAACGCCTCCACTCAATCTAACTGTCACAGATGTCAAACCATTAAATCAAGCTAGTTATCTACAAACTTATCATAAAATACTGAGTATAAACAGATGGTCTACTAATTATACCAGCTGAGGGTTAAAACAGGGTATACAGATCATACAGACCATACAACAACTCTATCCTGGCCCTATTGTGATAAATAGATGTCAAAGAGAACCAGTTTTTATGAACAACTATCTGCCTGACTGGTTGACTGGCCAAATTAGCTAAACCAATTCGCTGATTGATTGATTTTATTTGATAAATAGGGGCCTATGTATTTTTAGTACAAGAATATCAACATATATATTACCGAACTAAACAATTCATATATAAACTAATTACTCACAGCTATCTATACTATAGGTCACCGGTTTTCACTGATATTCCATTCAGTTGAACACTATTCCATGTTCCATATATGCATTAACCTATTCTGACCACCGCCACACAAACAATGCACATCTCCTATCTACGGCACACCGATTCGTTCACAGTCGAACAGCGAATATATGCCTCATCCACTGATAACTGTAGTTTCAGTCCACATACCACCATGATTCATGCCTAGCTTAATTCAATAGTAGCTTCTCCACCGCAAGCAAGCCCGAGACTACATTCCTGCCGTTGAAGTCACCCTATTCGTGATCATTGTCGGCGCCACTATTTACTTATTGAAACGCCTAGAATCCAGGACGATTTCGACCAGCGTCACAAATAACAGTTTCTGGATTACCTTAAAACACAACCAGCTGTGTATGGGAGCTTTTTTTGTGGCGTGGCGGCGAAGAGAGCCGATTCAGCTGTCACATTCCTGAGTCATGCCTCAAAGGACAAACATATTTATGCCTACGTAAATTACACACACATATAAACACGCGCGCTCGCACGCACTAACCAGAAACGGCGCTTCTCCGCATATAGCCATAAATATGCGCACCTATTCACGCGAGTCCAGCCGGGTCAATGTTACCGGGGCGTTGTTTACCAGTTAACGTATCACTCTCACCTGGCCACAGGTGAGCACGAGTAATTAGTCTCAGACCCACTGGGGCATGGCTAACGAACACATCCACTACATCATAGAGAGAGAGAGCCAATCAGGTTTAGATATTGCACGAGCAACGCCAGCTTATCGTCGTTTGTAAACCAAGCCAAGTTCATAACGAGCGCCGTACGGCAACATTATAACAAGCCGCTTGCGTGTGTGTGTGTGTGCGTGCGTGTCAGAGACACCATCGACTTGCCAAATATTTCTTACGGCCATATATGTGGCCTATTCTTCTGGCACGGCCTGTATTCCGTCACATAATGACCTCCGCCATACTGCCTGTTATCAAATAGCTGTCCGATGTTTGCACGCTGCAGTGCCGAGTCTCCGGTGAAATATTTCGAAGACAATAACAAAGTGCTCGGACAATGGGCCAGGACCGCCAGTTGCGGTCACGTAAATGGTCACAGCGACAAACACGACATTGTGACATAACGGGTTTTTTATCAGTGATTGCGGCAAGTCAGTAATAGTTCGCTGTTTCCATTGGCTATATATACATCTCTACCTGGCCAACTAGCGGTCACTATGACCGACTATAAAATCTGGTGATAGACAGACGTCAAAACAAGCGCACAGCTTCCCATGATGTCAACCGATTGACCATCACGATCTGTATACGACACCGGAGGTATATAATAATAATATACCAAATTTATATATTCCCTGAAAATAGCAATATCATACCGCCAGTGTATGTCTCGATGGTTAACTCCAGTCCACAGTCGGTATTATATATATATATATATATATACTTTTAGCTAACACTATCACACGCTACGCATACAACAGATCAGAGTACTAACTGTATGCCAAGAAATACGACTTGTACAAAGCAAATGGCCAAGTTTTAGACTGCAGATGTCCGAGTTACGCTGTACACTGTTTAAGATAACTGCCCCCTCTCTCGTATAACGGTGAAACATACCATATTAAATTGTATATGTTACAGTACGATTGTGAAACGGGGATTTCACTAATTTATCTAGTGATTGTATATAATGATTTCACGAATTCACTGAAAGTTTTAGGGATTTCGTGAAATCGCTGGTTTCACAATCTTACTGTAACATATATAGTCAAATATGTATAGACACTGTATACAATACATACACACACACACACACACAGAGAGAAAGATCTACATGTAGCAGTCCAAAACCACGTTTGAAGTCTGACCGCCATAAAACACTCAAACGCTGACCAAAAATATACTGACTTCTATCTGGTCACAGTTGAGTAGTACTTCAACAAGGCCAGACTCTTCAATACAGTCTGTATAAGTAATCACCCCCCCCCCACACACACACACACACACACACACACACACAGGCTTACACGGGACCGTCTACCACCCTATAAGGTAAGACTGAATCAATAGTGACAAGCTGACACCTAAATGCTAGTTAAGTAAACGCTCATGTCAACATGGTTTATCAACCAAACATGTGTGTCCATGTACTACAAACACAAACACGCGCGCGCACGTACGCACACACGCAAACAGACACACATGCACATACATACAGCCATACAAATTTCGGTTTTGCCAGTATTCTAATACTATTCCGAGTTACAGTCAGCTGTCACGGAAATAATGTGACACTTGTACTATTAACTTTCTACAGATGACAACAGACAACTCCATGGATTTCAATAACTGGCACACCAACTACCAGAGCTACGACCTAGAGTAATACTAGTCCACAGTTCTGTAACATGTTGCATACCACAAAAACAAAGTTCAACAGGATTCAGCCAGATTTGGCCATTAATCCTTCCACTGTACAGCAGCCTAAGGAGGATATTGTATCAACTGCCAGATAAACTGGGGCATTATAATTCAACTGCCAATTTAAACTCTCACAGGAATTCGATCCTCTCTTTAATAATTCTTTTTCTTGGAGTGTACCAGAACTTAGAAAGCTTACATATTTACACTTCATCTCATAAAGTATCTCAAACCAAGAAAATTAAATCACATATTATTATTACTACTACTACTACCAGTAAATGGCAGTGTATTCCAAAAGTTTGGTTCTTACCGAAGTTCCACTTCTGTGGGAAATTAGGAACTGCAGGAATGCATTTATCTTTCGCGAAAGCAATGTCATTATATGTAGGAAGATTAATTTTATAAGTCAACCATTCCTCACAGTGACCTGGTGATCTGATTATTAACCCATAAGGGGCACAATTATAGAGAGTCAATTAATCTGGGATCCTTTCTTGTTATTAATTTGTCTCCAACCAGAAGTGGCGGATAGGATGTCAGGGTAATCAAACACTGATTAATAAAGTGGAATATACATTTATTCTCTTGACCAGTTTGACACTGGAAAGCGTGGATTGTTGAAGATTTGTTACATATAATTAAGAAATAGATCTGACATGGATTGGATGCGTGCACACGCGCAAACGCGAGAGGTAGAGAGAGCCTCTCTTGTTCTTATTTCTTCCTATAAGTAGTAGAAATATGCACAAAAGATGGCTTGATAAGAACATTAATAAAGTATATTTAGAGCAGTCGGAGCAAAACAAAATTTGAGATTTTCAATCTGATAGCTGGTATTTGTAAATAATAACAGTAACCGATTTTGTGTCTGTGCATGTCTGTGCATGCATGCGTGCGTGCGTGCGTGATGCGTGAGGGTGATCATACCGCATACAACTTTGTACAATAAACACCCTGGTCATGGTAGGTCACACAGATAATAATTATCTTACAAATACTGGATGTTGTTTAAAATGATGAGTTTAAAACAATTAAATCTCATTGAAATAAAATACAATTTTTATAATGTCTGATCAGAATGTCTGATTCCCATACACTATTAGTGATGCTGAAAACATGCAGTAACACCTCTACCTGGCTATCACTGAACAGTGGTGACATTTTGTAGAAGACGAAGGAGCATTTCTAGAGGTGCCCTTCGGCACATTCAAATTATCTGTCCCATAAAGTGGAATGACGGTAAATGATCTAATTTTAAAAATAAATTAACTTTCTGTTGCAGACCTTTGCCTATAATCTATGTCACTGTACTGTGAGCATGTACTTTCTCCAATTTTGAGAAAATGCATTCTAATTTAGATAGCATTCTGAATTGATATTTGTGCTCATAATTGAACTGAAATGGTGTTATGGTACAGAAAATAGCTCTAACTCGGCCACAGCTATCTTTGTACTGGCATACCAAAGAGCCCCCTGAGTGTCAACTTTTCAATCATTCGAATTTATTTTTCGGTCATTCACTCATTCAAGCCTGAACAGTTCCGCCTTCAGCTAGAAAACTACCTGAAATAGTTAAAATTTTCCCAGAACTATCACGATAAATATTATAAAAAATATGCAATATCAGAGAGCTGTCGACAAGAAAAATATTATTCTACGACAAGAAATATCTTACTATACGTGAAATGCTGAGAAAATGACATTATGTTCACATCAACAGTGAGTGCTTTAACACACTTTCACCTTGTTATTAATTTGCTGTGATGTTAGTTGTTTGAAGTAAGTGAACCGCTCTGAAGTATTCATGCCAACGGCTACTTGCAATCAATTAACAATCATCTCAAGCTTGAAGTGTCTGATCTCATCAAAACAATTATTTAAAGCCAGATACCTTTTTTTTAACAACAGTAACGGATCAATATTATTTGAAGGTTCCAACATGAATGAGACAGAAATAGAGATTTAGTTTACTATAGCCCAGACATGAGATCAATGCCATTTGAGCAATTCCAATTCCGTAACTGGAATTGATCATCGAGGAGCCAGTTATGGAATAGGAGTAGCTGAGTAGAGACTTAAATTGGAGAGAAAAAATGTAAAAGGAAAAACGCTTAAAATCTTAACAACCAAAAATGTTATCACTCATTTTTTTTACAGAAAAGGAAGTTAAATGGTAAAATATTTTGTGGACATGATAAATTCCAATTCAAAATTCAAAAATTCGATTTCTAAGCAAATTCCAACTCCTGAATTGAATTGATCTTACAATGGGCAGCAGAATACTTATTATCAGATATTTGAGGTGATGCATCATGAGATGGTAATGCTATTCATCAGTGATTGTATGTAACGACATGTAAGGCATCAGTGCTTGATGTGAACCCGGGTTACTGAATAGCTAGAAACATCTGATCAGTGGTCTAAGCTAACATCTCTGTAGCCCAGATATTGTCCAGTGATCAGTCGACATCAGGTATTTTTCAGACGTTTTATTTGTTTTTAAACCTGCCCAGTGTAATCATGAACCCAGGCAAGTGTTTAAATGCTGAACACGAGCAAGGTTTATTACACAGATTGGATGTGATTCTGTGAGAAGAATCTTGTCCACAGCATTATCATTATTTTAGATGAATCATGCTTATTGTTACACCAGTTTCAATAATAATAATAACAACAACAGCAGCAGTACATAAAAAACTTTTTATGGATATTTCAGAAGCATACAAAAGATAGTCACAGTCTCAGATGGTACTTGAACACAAGAGGTCCTCTCGAGTGACGTTTTGGTCTTGTGGCCGAAGAGCAGAGAAATGATCAAGTGAGAGAGACCACTTTTGGGTTGGTCAGAGAGTATAAGTGGCCATTTAATGAGTGGTTTACTCTATTAACACGACTACCGTAGCCAAAGGTGATAAATACCATTTTGATTGGAAGATCAAACAGCTATATTAGACACACAGTGACACAACAGGTCAAGTACCAGTGTCAATCTCCTCTGGCATGTCAAATATCTGAAGCAGGCGACGGAAAACATACATCGGGTCGGATTCATTGACTTTCCTGGTGAACCCCCTATAAGAGGCACTGTTGATGTATACTTGAAAACTGCAACATTCTCTGAACTGAAGCAGCACGGATATTTATCAATTTGTTATCTAGTAAAAGTACAAACAGTAAACTTATAATGCCAACATAGCAGCATTATGAGTATACCAAACATCCTATGTTGATATGTACTATGCTTATCCGACGTATACTGCAATTAAAGCATCTGCTAAATAATGCCACAGGGGTGTAAATGGCTCATCAATCGTAGTCATATGATAATGATGCATACTATCATTCACCACTGACAGGTACTTTTCTAGGCCTATATATATATATATATATATATATATATATATATTCTTAGTTTGTACATTACGCATTTATTACTATTAGTGGCTGAAATTACATCCAATCAAACTACTGACAGGGAAAAAGTGAGTGAGTGAGTAGGTCGGTACTGTTAAGCGAGTGAGAATACCATATTTACTCTCGATGTTTGTTACACCTGAGACACCTGTAAACTCTGGAGTATCACTGGAATTCAAACCCCGAGCTGGTGTTTTGCAGCACAGTACTCTACTCAAGGTGATCATGATGATGAATGTTACTTTACGACACATCGGCACAATTTAGGCCATTCAGTGTCCTAGAACGTTTGCAAATAGAACATCATTTAAGTTTCTCAAAAGGTTAATAAGTGAGATTACTGGCATCAGTTATGTACAACTATGAGCAAGAAACGTTTCTCGACAATTTGTATAAGTCTCCAAAATCGTATAAATCATTTGTTTCAAAACATTTCGGCCACCCGATGACAAAAACACCCGGGAGTGGAAGAGAAATTAAAAAAAAATATATAAACAGACATCACCCGTAATATTCGTAATATTCGTCTATTTGACACTGAGAGCTAGCCACTTTCCCATCCCGTAGCAAAGCAACAGACTTTGAAAGAAACATTATATGTTAAACAAAAGATGCCAATCGACTGCCATCACAAACCAAATTGTGAATTTAATAGTGACAGATCTCAGACCATTCGCAGTGGCGGAGAAGCGAGGATTTAAAGAATTCCTACATGTTCTGGAGCCAAAGTATGAGGCATGCAATATAGGCCCTACTATTTTTATGAGTTGCCGATTAATTAAATAGAGCGTAGTGGGTAGTTACGGACTGTCGGTAGTCAACCCGTATTAAATATTTCCTCTAATAACTTTAAAACTGACATTGCGCTGTCTACAGTACACTGTCCATTGTTTGGGAGGTGGAACTGGAAGTCTCCTCTTAAATTCTTTATTTCATATGTGGGCTTAACTAATAACTAAATTTAATTTAGGTACATGTTCCTGAAGTAATTTTTATGCTTCTGCTATTTATATTTACTAAACTTAATACTTGTAACTGGTGTATTAATATTCATGTGTCTACACTGAACTTATTTTAAAATTTGCATTTTAACACTTTCAAGTCAGTCGGCAAGAGTCCACTTTATCCTACAATAGTAAGGTTTCTCCTCATCTGATGAGCTGGCCATCTCTATCTGACTTTCCTAGCATTCAGCCACTTAAGTTAGGCAGGAAGATAGCCCTGAACCTATGCCTTTTCACGTGGAAGTAGAACTGGAATAACATCTGCACGGGTAGAATCTGATTCAGATGTTGGTGAACCGAAGCCGAAGAAAAAAACTGCATTAGGGGATTTCTTTGGGTAAGATGTTCTGATAACAGGCGTTAGTGAGTCCACAACTCAATCAGTGGCATCACAAACACACCAGGAGATTTCCAGATACAGGAAGGAGATCCCCATTCCGCTGAAGGATTCTGTCACAGACTGGTGGAGGAAGAAATCCTCTCAGTATCCTTTGCTGGACAAACCGGGCCAGCATTATATCACCATCCCTGGGACTTCAGTTCCATTCGAGAGGGTTTTCTCAACAGCAGGCGATGTAGCCATACTCATAGCACTGTTTTTTATTTGAGTTTTCTTTCAAACTATAGAATATACAGGACCAGTACCTCACTAACTAATATATGTTATCTACTACGGGTAAAATAAAATAATGCTTATTATGATTATATAAGTAATAGAAATAGATGGAAAATAGGAGTTCTAATAAACTCATAACAGGGGCTCAATTAGATAACATATTTTTGGTAGTTTTCAGTTATAAAATATTTTCAAATTGGAATGTGCAACTTTACGAACATTTAATTATAATTGCGGACTAGATAGCGAGATGATTATTCAAAAGCAAAGTAATTAAAGTATGCACATTTAGCACCTCATGAAGTTCGTGCTATGTGAATAATAGCGTGTGTCCAATAAGGCTACAATAAAACTTTTGATAGACTAGACGCTTTGGCTTTGAACAATTTCAAATAATCAATCAAGAAAATATTTAGATAAAAAACTATAACAGTAACAGAACTAATTAAGAAATATGTACTGATAGAAATACTTCATGGTAAGCAGAATGCTAAAAGCATTTGCAGTACAAATCTGAACATTTATTTTGATAATTTCTGGTTATTATATTTTCTAAATTAATATTTTTAATGATTACTTACTTTTAATCATCATTCATAAATATTTAGACTACATTATGGGGGGAGGTTGTCCCCAGGTGAACTTGTGAAGTTCAGGATGGCTAAATATATATAACAGTTCTAGAATAAACCTTTCTCTTGTCCAAATGCCTTCTATATGGTTTCTATATTATATCCAATCAGTTTATCATTGACAGAGACAGACAGTAGATTTATATAATAGGCCATAAGTTGAGATTTTATCATATTTGAAATAACTGATTTTGTTACAATAGCACTAAGTAACAAAATGGCAAATTAAGGACTATGTCTGAAACTTGCTAAATCAAAATGAAAGTCTAGGAATCTTCAAGAATCTGGCATGAAATTTACAACCTTCCTGTTTTGTTCCTTTCAGTAACATCAAAAGGATCTGTATACATACATCTATGTATGCACGCACCACACACACACACACACACACACACACACACCTCAGCTGATCTGAAAAATAATACACTTCACTAACCTGATACACTAACAACAGTAATCTCATTAATCCTATAGCTAGCCAGTGAGTTAGCCATATTCAGTGCCAGGTTAGGTTGGGTCGGATGTCGTAGTTCATGTTTATAAGGATCCAGATTCCTCTCGGTGCACACCATCTTAAAGATGTCTGCCAGCGTTGACTGTGTTTTGATCCGGAGTACCATCTTCTGGTTTTTGGGCAGGTTAACTGCCAGTCTGTTTGTAACCTGCAATGAAAACAGATAACAAGAAAAAGACCTTTTAACATGGACTCAAAACTGTCTATGTCATCCCTGAGAAATATATGTAAATATTTTGAAGACACAATTTCCGAAGATCCAGCCTGAAACAAGCATGGAGATATGTTCCATATAGTTAGTCAACTAAAGGTCCATTCCTTCTACATGTTATTCAACTGACCATTAATTTCCGTTTATAGTAAATTCACAGCTGTAAAGAATGACATATTTTATCACCTTATTTGTTTTCAGAGAGAATAAAAAATATGACTACAATTGTGTATGTATGTACATCATCATGGCAGCTCAGGGAAGTGTAATATACATAAAAATATTAATCCTCCGGCATACAATTTAATAAAAAAAATTAAATGTATGAACACACACACATGCACACGGAGATGAACCTGTCTGAACAGTATCCTGTATATGTCATACTGCGTCAAAATTGGACGTACTCAAAACTTCCCCAATCTGAATCAATGTTAAATTTTCCTGAGAAATTGTCAATTGTCTATTCTGAATACCAGCCAAATATATTATCTTACAGCTAAGTTTTTTACATGACAAATTCATGGAATATCCCAATTTTCCGCAAGTGGAACCACGATGCGATCAATATATCACATCTGTGGTCTAAACAAGAAACACTGGTTCTATCGTATGTACCATCTGAACAAAGAGAACTCAGTTTGAAATTTATACACAGGAATCAACCTGCTCGATAAAAACTGTATAAATCGATAACAAGATATTTAGTGATCAACATTGGACCATTCAACTATCTCCTGAATAGAACTAGATTTACATTAATATCTCCCATAAACACTGCAAGTATGACATTAATTCCAATTATCACTGGATAATAATAGGCTTTGTTATGATAGCTTGTTGATCAGCATTATAAATAAAGGCAATATTGCAATAATCTCAGGTTTGTTATGACAGCTTGTTGATCATCATTATAAATAAAGGTAATATTCTGCATATTTCATCCCATCTATCATCACCTTTACACATCCAGGTAAACATGTGAAGATGCCTGCAGTGAAGATCACAAACGCATTCCATACATATAAGACCTTACACAACAAAATAACACCGAGTCATTGCCAAGAAACATCGGCTGAAACAATGTGTCATAAATGACATCTTCCAAACATAATAATAATAATAATAATAATAATAATTACAAAACTTCTATAGTGCCAATATCCTCGAAAAGAATAGAGCTCAGTGGCGTACCTAGTACAGCGGTTGGGAAAACTCATAGTCCGGGTACAATACAAAGTTCATCAACAATGATCAGATGGCAAGGAAACTTAGGAAGGATAAGGGAGTCTGAAAAGGTGAGTTTTCAAATGGTGACGGAAAGAAACTATGATATTTGATGACTTAACATGTCCAGAGTGAATTCCAAATATAAAACTGAAGTGTCATTGCTATATTACTCATTTGTCACAGTTATTCCCATTTACTTCTACGTTAATCGTTCTGGATCTATTTGACCCAGACATGGGGGGGTCAATTCCATTTGGTCAACTTCAGTTTAACATAAATTCCAAATTTATCAATTCCAATTCCATTTTTTACCTACTACTTTTTACCATGAGTAGGCACCCCGAATATCTACTCCAGGTACCTACTTGGAATACCTACTCCCGAGTAATTTATAGTCCAAGTAGGATTATTATGGAGGAAATATTTCGGAATAAAAAACTTAGCTGGTAAATTAATTTGCAGATTTAATTGGTTTTGTAGAAAACTTCAATTCCGACTCCAAATTTATCAATTCCAATTCCATTTTTTTTAAATAAGCAATTCCAAAATTGAACTTGAGCCCATGTTTGATTTTGGCTAAGAGTACCAATATCAGACATGCTATTTCAATAAATTGCCACATGTCTGAACAAGTGATTATTAGCAGATTTGACAAGTTTTATCCACCACAAGAAAAATTACTTCAGGGGCTCATCATATACAAAATTATTTAAAAATGTCCTCGTTAACTGCTCAGTTTTTCCATCTTAAGTTACATATTAAATATTGATACCATTTATTGGGGATTAATTGATAATTTTAGTTTTTGCTAGTTTTTGCCAGTTTTTACTGTAGTCCCAGTAAAAACTACTTTTGGATGAAAAAACCCAACACTGATTATTACTATTAGTCAACCAACGGAAAGCATGTTTAGACAGGCTTTCCTGTGTGTTTATGTCTCTCTCTCTCTCTCTCATATATATATATATATATATATATATATATATATATTGTCTATTTACTATGGAGCCAAATATTTGTCAGAAAATATAAAAATTGTTGGCTGAGCCTGCTGGCTAGCTATAAAATAATAAAATCCCTGGCAAGAAGGCTTACCTTTTTAATGGCAAATGGAATTTGTTACAAAGAGCTTAAAACAAACGGTAATACACTAACGTCATTACAGCCAGCAAACATCTGTAATCTATATTTATAAAATAACGACTTAGTTTTTATCAATAAACATTTCAGGGACCAATCAATAATCAGTACATGATTCTGCATTGTAAATGGTCATGAGTCACTGTTCTCATAGAATAATCTTACCTCAAATGGTGGCGTTGTATTGGACGGTTTTGCCTGAAGCTTAGCTTTTCCTTTGGCAGCTTTCTTGTTAACCACATACACAGTGTCCACGTGAAAGCTGCCAATCATCTGGCTGGCCTTGTACTCTATTGGACGGCCATTTTCTGGGTGGTACAGTGCCAGTGTGTGATTGGTTGGTGATAGGTGATTGGCAGCAGTCAGCTGAACAGCCAGGTCTATCATTGGCTTTCTGAAGATCAAGAGAAATAAAATATTGCTGAAAAATTTAAGCAATCAATCACAATTAAGAGATAACGAAAACCTTTTATTGAAATGTGAGCAGCAGATTTGTATAGCTTCTTAGCACCAAATCCCAATTAATTTATACCCATCTATAATGAAATATTCTTGAGAGTTGGTGTGTAACAGTTCTCAAATGAAAATAATTATTAGATTTATACACATTTTAAAATTTGTCAACCATATGGTTGTTCTGACAAAGTATGTCTGTAAAAGATTCTCTGGAAAATTTTAAGTTGACAGATTTTCTCCTCTACTTAAATACACCATTAGGCATAACATTGTAAGGAATGGTGCACTAGAAGTGAATTGGTGAGAAAGAAATAATCTGTTAAAGGTCAAAACTAGCTGCATCTATAACATATGACTGAAGAGCAACTTTCAGGTAATCTGATTTGATTCGAACCCTGACCTAGATGTTTGCACTGTCCTGCTCTAATCAATCTGCTGTTGGAGCACCATAAATATTACCATAGGAAGAATTATAATGAAAATTAAACGTTAATGTGGTGAACATATTTTGATGTGCAAAACAGGATTAAATCAAATTGGAAAGTAGTCACCCACTGGAAGCCAAGTATATCAAGGGTCATGCCATGCTGTTCAGGTAAAGATAAGAATGTTGTGTCTAAATACAATTATCTTAAGATGTGTTTGATAATATTTTATAAATGAATTCTTAAATCAATTAATACACTATTACAGCACACACTGCATTTTGTGCAAACCAGACGTTTACAGATAATAATATATAATTCAAATATGTGTAAATGTATTAATATCATTTCAAATTTTATTTAACACAATTAACCTGGGCATTAACAATCACAAATATTTGTAACAGAATAATCTCGTCAAAGAATGTATGTAGATTTGCATTTTTGCTCAGTGGTAAAAGCCAGAGTCTTATTTCAAGTTGATGACCACTTGGACAAGTGTCATCTACTAAATGTCAAATGTCAGCAAAACAAAAGGACAATTAACAACAGGAATAGCATCCGGCAATTAGAAAGTACAAGTGCACATTTCAGTTAGCTATATCTGAGCTCATACATAACATGATACAGTCCAATGAAGTGAAATGAACATGATTTTGCTTTCAAAGCCATCCCCTATATATGCCACAGAGAGCCACTGATGTAGAACCGCAACCTATGTGCTGCCATCTGGTGAATACCGGGCATAGTTTCTGACAGGAAGTAATCAGTCACTAGGTGTCATCGTCACTAGTTGTGCCTTCAGGTCTGAACCTCAAGGGCAGCAGAAGTAATATGCTGACCGCATACCAAAACAGAGTGATATATCACATGGTGTGTAACAAATACAAGCTTCATTCTCTCAAGCATAATGACTATGCTGCATAGACAGGGGCAATACCAAAACCTTTCTATCGGAACTTATTAATTGGTGAATGTTATATGCTCTAAGCGCTAACTGACCTTGACTGACAGTTGTTGGTGTAAATTATTAGAAAAATATGCAGGTATGCCACAGTGAGACGTTATTTCTGCTAATTGGGTTTATGTTGTTGAACATTAGCCAGCCTTCTCTAAACTGTCTTAGCCACAACCGCTATCACAATTTTTAAAACACAAACAAACGCATGGCAACATGATGATGATGATTGGTGTTTTACTGCCACGTTTGTGCACATGGTAGGCTAAATGGGTCTAGTGACTTCCAAAGGTAATGAAGTGAAGTCAAAGATGAAACAACCTTTGGATATGTCCACGCTGCTGAGATTCGAACTCGGGTGGTAGTGATCTAGGGTCCAACGTGCTGACAGTTAGACCACACTCGTGGTAACGCCATTAATGGTAATGAATGTGAGAAAGGTTATTAACAAGCCCATAATATTACAAAGAAGCAAATGTATTGTAGCAGTAGGAAACTTGAAGAAGAAAAAAAATACCAAACTGTATTTTTGTGATTTGGTGGATATTAAGTATTGATGGTTAGATGACATTTGATTGTTTGAATTCATCTGCCTAGCAAAAATAAATCCCCGAAGCACAGTTATGCGTCAAGCTAAAACCAATAATCTGGAAGTTTCTAGGGCACTGTTCTAACCATTGCACCATTGGAAGACCTCCAGATAACATTTGCAGATGGTAATGGTTGTATGGCTGTTTAATTAAATTTCTGCTATTAATTTGTAATTACATCAAACTGCAGTTGATGTTTGCGTCAGATTTACAAAATCATATTGAAATGCCGATCAAATCATAGGGTAATCTTAACTGAAATAACATGTTTGTCGTGACTCTTCTAGCCATATTTCTTTCACCGAATGAAAGAAATATTATGCCTTGATGAGAAGTAAACATTTAGGAAAGTTAATAGCTGATACAATATTGTGCATTGACTCAGCAACAATTAAATCAATGCACAATCATTCAAGTGTATGAATATTACGGTAACCAGTTTATGTGGCGAGTAGAAGTCTTCTATGGGTTTTTTTTATCAAATTTTATTAATTTCATCAAGAAAGTATTAGATGTATTGATGATAGCTATGCTTTTAGAAATGTGAAAACCAGCTATGATTCTGTACAATAACCCATTAACAATCATATGTAGCTTAATTTTCTTCATCGGAACCTTCGTACACGTGTTTTGGGGTCCACACTAATAAGTGGAGTTAGGTTTAGATCCAGTTACTTAATATGCGTTATGGCCATAGTCGTAATTGTTTTCGTGATTTTAACAATCCTACCTCATACATCTTTGGGACAAACAGTTATCTATATGGTATACAATTTGTTTTTATGCAGGCCCCTTAGATTTTATGATATTAAGGTCACATTTTCACACACAAAAACTACTACCACTATTTCATCTGTAATATGGGCCAAGCTATAGGAGTTTCAAAATGATCTGATTAAATTCCTTAAATTAAAAAAATTCAGATGGGTAAGACAAGAAAGAAAAATCATATTAGATTAAGAGATTAAACAAAAATTGGGGAGATGATGAGTTAAATGTAATTTTTTTCTATAAAGACAATCTACGTTTAAATTAGAGTAAAACATTTTAGATATATAATTAATGGCTTATGATAATTGCTAAGAATCTCATTTTTTAATCATAAGTGAATGATCTCATTTTTTATTTTTGATCCGTTGACCTGTGACCTCTGTACAAATATTTCACCTAAACCGAAGGAATGAATGATCTCCATGGTAATGTATCATGTGACATGAATCATGGGAATATTGGCAGAACTCTATGGGTTTCGGTGTAATGATAAATCACACACGGATGACTCTAAGTATTCGACTGCATGATGAGTCAACATAATTTAATAAGAACTAAATTGTAAGATTACCTAATCTGGCTAAATTGAGCTGTGATAGCGCAGTTAGTTAGAGTGCAGGACTCATAGACTCATCCATAAAAATGAGAACCTGACAGGACAATATGATGGCTAAGAGTTTGAGTAATACTTTGTGCCTATAATGGCAGCATGCATTGAATGCTCCATTGGGAGTTGAGATGTGTGCTGGATTGGAACAGGTCTTAGTCAGGGATAATAAATATTGTAAAGTGCCTTAGAGCAGCTATCTAGCTGGACAGGGCACTATAAAAATGTCCCATATTATTACATATTAAATTAGGAAGGTTTACAGGATGAATTAAGTTTTGGCTTGAATCAGATATGGAGTCAATTCCATTCTGTCAATTCCAATTCCACTAAATTCCATTTGGTTAATTCCTATTCCAAATAAAATTTATCAATTCCAATTACAAATTTATCAATTCCATTTTTTACCCTTTCCTATCACTGATTGGAGCAGGTAGTCGGAGTAGGTATTCCGAGTACCTACTTGGAATACCTACTGTGAGTACCGGTAGCTTATATTCTAAGTAGGATTGTCAAGTAAGAAATATTTATGAATTAAAATATTTATGGTAAATTAATTTGTGGATTTAAATTTTTTGTAGGAAACTTCAATTCCAATTCCATATTTATCAATTCCAATTAAAAAATAAGCAATTCCAGAATTGCCGATCAATTCCAATTCCGGAATTGAATTGAAACTTTGCCAACAGAACAACTGAAAAGTGGAAGTAAATATTATGTCCTGAAGTGCAGTCAGTTTGTATTGGTTACTTACCCAGAGTTAACTTCCGTAGTCTTTTCTGTGCCATCAGGCAGTACAACAGTGAGAGTAATAAACTCCGGTATGCTGCTACCAAGGCTCTCCGAACTGGCATCATCATCGAAGGCACTACCGGTGCTGCCGCCGAGTGGCAGATGGGCAGGCTTGGCCTGATTGACGGTGGTCATGTTGTCGGCTGCGTATCAGACCTAACAGGTGAGAGAAAACGATCCCGTCAGCCGAGTGTCGAACTTCAAAAGTGACAGAAATATTATGTCAGCCGGTATATAAAATATATATCGATGGGCTGGTGAGATCTTATAACAAAATGACGGAGCTCAAATATTGTCATTTCTTCACACTCCCCCCCGACTCCTCCCCAACATGAACTAAAACAAGGGCAGTTCTCACTAAATTGTAATAATTGTGTTTTCTCAGCCAAAATATGATGTTTGTTTCATACAGAACCCGAGTACAAAGGTTTCCAGATACATTATCCTGGCAAAAGGCCACTAAGGCAATATTTATATCATGATAGGTATTTTGATAGCATAAAGAGGTAAGATAAAGTTATATTAATAATAATACATTTGTTTACTACATAAATTTCAAATGTGTGTGTGTGTGTGTGTGCACATGTGCAAATAACCATTAAGCTGCATGTTACATTAACAACCATTATTCATGTCAGTGATACAAATATATGCTACGTACAAATGCATCTCTCTCCCAGTATCTGGGATTGGGACGGCTGTAATACCTACATAAATATCACATACAACCCTCTAAAGTCAGTTCTGATTCACTTTTGAAAGTAAGATTCCATATGAAATAATACCACAAACGACTTGTCCAAATGACTATTTGTTATGTGTACTATAGTAATAATAGCAGTAGCAGCGGTAACACAACAGCTGTAGTCATAATAGCAGTAGCAGCAGTAACACAACAGCCGTAGTCATAATAGCAGTAGCAGCAGTAACACAACAGCTGTAGTCATAATAGCAGTAGCAGCAGTAACACAACAGCCGTAGTCATAATAGCAGTAGCAGCAGTAACACAACAGCCGTAGTCATAATAGCAGTAGCAGCAGTAACACAACAGCCGTAGTCATAATAGCAGTAGCAGCAGTAACACAACAGCCGTAGTCATAATAGCAGTAGCAGCAGTAACACAACAGCTGTAGTCATAATAGCAGTAGCAGCAGTAACACAACAGCCGTAGTCATAATAGCAGCAATCTTTTTCTAATCATATAATTATACATACTTTATATGATCAACTGTACTATGACAACTAAAACAGACTAATTACTATTTAAAGGTACATACAAATACATTATAATTACTACTGCTACTATTTAGTATTACCGTAATGGCGTAAGGTGTAGCCACTAACCATTTAGCCCGGTGACAGTCACAGTCTGCCCAGAGTGGAGCTCAAAATTTTAGTTCGGTTCGGAAATGTTTAAACCAGGCAGTTGAATTATATTTTATTTACACGAGAAATGATTGTAATTTTTATGAGTTTATGATAAAATAAATAATGAAACTAATTAGTCTGGAGTTTGTCACTTAATGAAATGGGCATAACTTTACAGTGAATAGGACCATTTTATGCGTTGTTCATGAATTCTGTGCAGGAACTGTTCATGCACGATTCTTGAATGGTTCATGATCTTTTCACTACTACTACAACTACTAAAAATAATAATAATTTTAATATGAACTAATGTAAAGATCATGTATTGTAACCGATCACAGTGCGAGAAGAAAACAAAATTAATAAACAAATACAAGTAAAATGTACGACAGAGGTTGGTTATTTTACAATCATCCACTGCAATAACAAAACAAACAAACAAACGAAATCAAACGACAAAAAATCATAATTGATCAAACGTTGCTGCTGGCAACGATGTTGATGACAATAATGATGATGATGATTATGATGTAGTTGGCATGCTATGACTGTTACCTAAGGCTGTATCATGGTGATCTCAAAACCATCATAAAGCACACAAAAAACATGTCTTACTATCCAATTGTTCGTATATATGTACTGTAATGGAGCTCCTGCTTCGTTTGTTTTTTTCTTCCATCACTATATCATGTTTCAGCACTATCTTGTATTATTGGACTGTATAAATATGTCTAGTATGAATAAATGATATATATATATATATATATATATATATATATTATATATATATATTGATATACACACCAACTCTCAACACATTAACAATGGGACACCTATTAACAACACCAATAATACAATGCACCTATCTCCCTATTTAGCTCCATAATATTCCCAAAACAATGGTACTAACAATGGTTCAATGACAGCCTGTTGATATAGGGCTCAGAACCAAAGGAAGCCAGTTGATAATGCCAATATAATTCCTCCGACTTTCAACACTATGTAGTCGTTGCTTTATTCGGCAGTTTCCTCAGCTGGTAGCGTGCAAACATTTTTTTCAGAGCACCAAAGGTCCAAGGATCTAAGAATCCCAACATATATGAACAATATATTGTTCGAAGCCCTACCCCGATTAAGGGCAACAAATGTCCAGTTGGTAGAGTTCAGAAACACTTATTCACGGCACCCAGATTCGAGGCAACCATCAAAATAAGCAACAAATATTTGTGTTGTCTAGATGCTGGTTGAGGGCTTAAAATAAAGGATCACAACAGATGTAACACCCCACAATAAAAAACAGACTAATTCACCCACCATATCTTAGCATCCACAGATGTTCATAAAACTACCAGTCCTTAAATACCCCTCTGGCAGCTGAAATGAACACTGAGTACAGTCACAGAGTGAGAACTGTATATAAATGTAACACACACTGGTGAATTAGTGGACAATTGCACAGCAAAACAAATGTAATACATACGCCTGCAAGTCCACATCTATATTATCCAAATCCATTCATTCATATATTGAAGTGCCAAACAAAAATATAAATAAATATTTATCAAACTAAATTTTTTATTTTCATCAAAATTAATTACCTAAAATAATAATTACTCTTAGTCTTAATGACACATTAACTAAACGAAAACATTTATTTACTGTTTATCACCAAAAGTAATTAGTTATGAAAAGCTTATTTCAGCTTTGGCATAATATCATAGTTTATATTCTCTCTGTATATATATATATATATATATATATATATATATATAAAGTAAGCGAATACCAATATTAGTAGTTTAAAAAGTTTATTTAAATGAATTTATTAGCTTCACTCAACAATATTACCTGTTTTTCAGTACACAACCAGATTGAACTGTGTTGTTGCCAGTAGCCTGACTTGTACGGTAACATACCTCGGCATTTGGACTGTTTTAATGTTACGTCGTGGTCACTGTATTCAATACAAACACTATTCAAATGTCACACAAACCAATTGTCAATTAGACATGAAGCATCCATGAAAAATCAGACCAAGTCAAAGGTCAAAAAGATAGCTCAAGTGTTACGAAAATAGGTGGCGTGTAGAACTACCAGACTGAATTGAGTCTTTTTAAACAGATAATATTTTTATCATTTACACTTTTATTATTATCGTAAAATAACATGAAATGGTATATGACAACGCAGAACACATCCATGCAGAAAAGAGAAATGGACTCATATAGGCAAGGATGCAGGGAGCCGGTGCGTGTGTGCGCAATAATAAATTATATTCCACATGCAAAATATTTTATAATAAAAGTGCTTCCTCTGTTGATGGTAACACATGTTGAACTCCCCACGGTTATTTCAAACAAACCGTTTACCTAAAAGTAAATTTAGAAACATGCAATAGATGTTTATTGGCGTCATCTGACAGTACTGGTACCACAAACATAGGAGGTGATCCCACAAGACTCGTACCATAAACATTACAAGGTGATCTCACAGTACTGGTACCCTAAATCTACAGAAATTCAATACATTTAATTATTAGATTAATGGTATAATCATTACTGCTAATGGGACAGTGTGTAAGCTAATTTGAGCACTGTTGTTTTGTTTTCTAAACAATACTAGAAGTAAGAGGTAACATTTAGACGCAAAGGAAATTTGGGCCATTTTATGCCTGATTATACAGATTAACTGTCGCACGCGCGCGCACACACACACACACACACACACACACACATATAACAATGGCATATACTAATCGAACATATACAACACATTCACACCTATACACAACATATCAGACCCAGACGTCCAGCAGCAGTACAAAACAAACAAGTCCCAATTCCCAACACACATAAATAACATGTCTCCATGAGTACCTGAGTACACCCACACACAGCTGGTAATAAAATTACATTTCACAGTTTCCGGGAAAAACTCTAGGAACAAGATAAACTGACCAAAGTCTTAACTGATTAACAATTGACCTAAATCCGGTATTTACCACACTCCTGGATAATGCTGGTGTTTCCATCTTAACGAATCTTTCCGCTGGATTTCCACCAACTTCCAGTCAACAAACTCCCTAATATCAGTAAAATGGTTAACCATCACCTTAACCACTGTCAAAGTCTTGACATTGAAGCGAGGCATTTAGATTTTTATGCCACTTTCTGAAGGTCCGCCAAACACACACCGTGTGTGTGTGTGTGTGTGTGTGTGTTAGACTTAGAAAGCTGACAGTGTGTTGTTAAATTTATGTCACAGTATATTATTCACCGTAATAAATAAGTAAGGATTTTTTAGTTTAAGTTTCTTCTACTGTAGATTTGATCTACTGTAACCTTTAGATAATGGAAGAATTACCACAAATAAGTGTTTCTTTCGCATTTGAACCTCCAGTTTTAAATGTTTTTTTTAATTAAAATGATTAAGCATCGAACACAAAAGAATTATTTGGTTTTGTTTATAACATAGTGTCATCATCATCATCATCACCACCACCAACACCACCATTATGATATAGTATTTAGTTTGATACTAGTCATAATGATGATGATGATGATTGATGTTTTACCGCCAAAGGCTAAATGGGCCGAGCAACCGCCAAAGGTAATGAAGCGAAGTCAAAGATGAAACAACCTTCAGATATACCCACACCGAGATTCGAACACGGGTGGTTGTGAGCTGTGGTCCAACAAGTTGATACAAGTTACAATTCTCCATTGTATTAACCATACATTGTATCTGAACATTTGAATTTTAATGGATGAACAGATGGATGTTACACGCCAGCTGACAGCCATCTGGAGAATGTACATCAATATTATTAATTAATATTTAAAAAATTCAAACATATCTTACCTATACTGCTCAAATAGTAAAAATTAGACATTCAACTTAATCCGTATATCTGGATCAAGACAGATCCTGAAGGTGACACCAGCTATACGAAGAGTCAATATCACTGACAATAAAAATTGGTTTTAGCAAGTATCATCATGCTGAGTCAGATTTGATTGGGCTGGGGGAGGGGGGATGGGTGATACACCCAGATACAAACAAGACAAAACAAGGCTATTATCTTGTCAGAGCAATGCCAGGTAGACTTGGCAACATGATGTCGTTTGGTGTAATATAGCATAATTTATATGTGTGTATGAGAGAGAGAGAGAGAGAGAGAGAGAAAACCTTTCACACAAACACTCAGATGACTCACTCTCCGCATCAGCAACAAGAGGGCCGAACATGTCATTTTACCACCAGAAATACATTTCTATTAAATAAAAACGTCTCTTCCTGTTCAGGTCATGGTTATTAAACACCCTCTCATCGGGTATGACTATGACAGCTCAGCTGGTAGAGCAGGCAGTCACTCAGGCTCTTATCTGGAACAATTGCAAATTCAATTCTAATGGCATGTTTCATTCACCTATCAGCCCAGAGCGGAGTGTACATAACAGACCTCAATCAAATCCAAGCATTTTTTTGTGTTTATGGGATGCGCCTTAGAGTAACCTTCTTACAGGTTATATTATAAGGGCGCTATATACATTTTGTATATTATTATTTATGTTCCATCCATCAGTAAAATACACTGTACACAGCTTCCTCATTATCTCATTGCGTCACATGTCCCAGGTGAGAACACCAATGGTGAGGCTAAACCAATCAGCTCCATAACCAAAGAGTCCTTCATTTGTTATAAAACCCCTCTCCTTTGAGAAGTTATCTTTCAGAACTAAGGGTAATCAATTGTTTGTATAGACTTGATGAACCTGTATAATCTGGTGCCACCATCAGCTGCCCAACAGGTGTCAGGTATACTATTTGTAGTTGCCAAGATTAAACACTGAGTAAGTGATTTGTTTTTAAGCCCCCCCCCTGGGGATTCCTCAAAACAATCATTTAAAGAACAATCAAAAATAAAACCAATAAACGTGATAGTGATGATTTTCCTACAAAATTCTTTATTATTACAATTAACCAACATGATCTGACATACATAGAAAACAATCGGATTTTGAAAAATTAACTGAAGATTAGAAGCTGCATATTGATATGTGTGCTGCGATATTCTAAAGTGTGTGATATTAATCAAGTAGATAGCGTCTGATGTCTCTTTCAGGAACCATTATACAGTAACCGGGTATTAAAAATAATCGGAGCATCTGCCACATTCACAGACGAGATTGAATGAAATGTGTAGTCTCGCCACTGGTCACTGATGGCATATAAAAGCCAGCCAGACTCGGAGCAACTCTACGGGGAAATTTGAAGGCAACCGCAGCAGCCATAAAGTGTTTTATTGACAGATAAAACATTCCACAAATACATACAACATTTAGGATTCGACCTTAGAACCTTCCGTTCTACAGTACAATGCAAATGGCGTGAAAACCAATGAACTACAGACGTGAGAACCTTAAATATTAGCACGTAAGATGATAACAGATTATGTCAAACTAACAAATTATGTGTCTTATCTATTGGGACAACAACCTGCTGTCATATAATAACACCCGTTTCTTTCAAGCTATTGATGTAACAGATCCTTCAGTACCATTTATTTCTTAATGCAATCCGATAAAAATCAGACATAAACGAGACTTATGATTCATGAATAAGGCTCACGGCAAATTACGCATAATAAACATGTTAGTTGCTGATAGTGTTCTTCAACTCTTGGTGAGCAGTAACAATTTGGATCGATCGACAAATACTGAAAACCTAAGACATCTATGCCATGACAAAAACTCGTTAATGGGGAGACTTCAATATCGAGATTGATGCAGACGCAGTGATAAAAACATACACACTTACCTCTCTGTAACTCTCACATCTGCTCACTTATTCAGCAGTACATTATATAAAGTCACTCGCTAGCTCATTTGAACTAACAAACAGTTATCCATGTTATTAGTGAATTTGACTTTTACATATTATTACTATTAGTAATGTTTGTATGATGTTGACAGAAGCCCAGATGTGTCACTCATGTTAGTCTACGTACATAATATATTTGTTGGCCTCGGGGCTCAGATACTCTAAAGGCCAAGCACAAGGCTTACAATGGACTGTCTCATTATATGCCAATATAATTTAATTTGTATTGTTATTAGTTTATGAAATAGGAAATTATGTTCACATCTATCTCTCTCTCTCTCTCTCTCTCTCTGTGTGTGTGTGTGATTGTGTTTGCGTGTGTGTATGTGTGTGTGGTGCTCAAACACACACACACACACACACACACTTGTGCACGCATGCTTGGCGATGTTTTTGCAGTGGCTGAAAGGACATTGACACATAGAATCATTAATCATGAACACAATAACTGGATGATTCACCAGTGGCTGATTCCAGTTAGAAACATTTGATACTGATGCGTAATGTCACCTCAGTCCACTTGTCTGCCTATCTGTCTAACAGTCCCTTATTATTAGGCCCAGTTAAGCCTGTACCATAAATTCCAAGAAGCTGTCAACCAGTTAGCTAACAGAGTCGAAGGGTCTTATGTAGAGCTGTTTACCTTATCAACATACCTCATCTGTCGCAAAGTTTACATCACAGAGAGTCCTACCTGACACCAATACTTCAGGGAAATTGTTACAGTGCGTTTGCTATAGCAACAGTAAACTGATATTCAGCTGAATTGGGGAAATTGCTTTCTGCTAATTGTTTGGGGGGGGGGGGGTCGGTTCACACCTATATGTGACAACTCCACCTGACAATGAATCGGTTACGCACAAAAACAACCCCATCGTATATAATCCATTCACCCAACCATCCCCCCCCCCCACACACACACACAAACACCCACTTGCCAGCATACAGGAGAGGCACACCTACTCAGTTTCTGCCGTAAACACGATTCAGTTATCGGTACGACTGCTAGAATAATGTATTACATGTGCGCTTCTTCAGGCATCAACGTGCCTTATGTTGTCATCCATGCAACCCCCCCCCCAAGACAAATACAACAACAAAATATGTGTAATGTTGTTGCTCAGTTGAGCCCTATCTATCCCGTGACTCAATAGCCTAGATGGTGGTGCTTATCTCTGATATATGAACTCTTTATTTAATATCGAAGTGTTTAGACTATCAAGAAATAAATCGTGCACAAACTTCACATGGTTATTGAAATAATTTATCAATAAAAAATTGAAATGATATGAAAAGATGATTGTATGTAAACACTTTTCACACACACACACACACACACACACACACACACACACCAAATTC
Source organism: Paralvinella palmiformis (assembly GCA_025642065.1). Classification (NCBI taxonomy): domain Eukaryota; kingdom Metazoa; phylum Annelida; class Polychaeta; order Terebellida; family Alvinellidae; genus Paralvinella; species Paralvinella palmiformis. The sequence continues at coordinate 61,141 of JAODUP010000435.1, read as the reverse complement.
AATATAGACAAAGCCTATTTTCCACTAAAACTAAACCAATACAACAACATTTGAATGTATATTTCAAACCCAGAACCATTTACAACAAGTCTTTGGCATTGAAGTGTGAAGTTCCCGACAATGTTCTCACGCTGAAGGCACCTTAACCCCTGGCACAGTTTTAATTACTTGCCAACATGCTCTGAACAATCATATATATATATATATATATATATATACACACACACAAATATATATGCTTTGCTTTAACTCTTTTCCACACTAAAGCGGCACTGTCTGACTCAAGTCAGGCGTTTCTTTTTTTAAAAGGCTCACACAACATAACAGAAATTCAGCTACGATCATTAATTCAAGGCAAGATGTGACAATATACGGCAATTGTTTGGTACTGAATATCACGCTGAGGTATTGCAATTAAGGCTAACATTGTGTAAAGAATTTTGTAATGAGGTTTACGATGACTAATTTTGCAGGAAGCTAACAGTGAATGCGAATATGTTCTTTTAAGGTAATACCAACACGGGGAAGTACCCATTTAAAACTCTGAAAATGGGATAATATTACGTCAGTATCTTTTCACCGACAGCATGTGATGTGCAGTATTTTCAATATTAGTATTTGTTTAATTAATTTTCTTATACACATAATAAATTAAAATAGTAGAATTTGTTTAACAATTCAATTTTGTTTTTGGCTCAGGATTGGCTTATACACTCCTATCTTGCATAAAACACATCAACGCAGGCAAGCACAGACACACACGCGCGCGCGCGATGATGATTGGTATTTTACGGCCACTTTTGTGCACATGATAGGCTAAATCGGCCAACCGACCTCTAGAGGTAATGAAGCGAAGTCAAAGATGAAACAACCTTCAGATATCCCCACGCCCAGGCTCAAACCCAGGTGTTAAGTGATCTGTGATCCAATGCACTACCAGTTAGGCCACGGAGACCCATCTCTCTCTCTCTCTCTCTCTCTATATATATATATATATATATATATATATACTTGCATAAAGCAGATGTCAAACACAAAGTTACTATTTCAAACTATAGATCATAAAGCCCATTAGTTTAGTGTGCGACATTGACATTTAAATATAAGCCTCGGGAAAAACTCTCATATTACAAATACGATCTGTCTATCACTAAAACAGTGACATTAATAAAAGACGTAAACCTGGCGTAAACCTACTGGTGACATTTATGGCCACGAAATGTCAAAGGCCATTACTTAAAGGCGTTTATTTGCTAACCATTCTCAGGGATAAACAAAACTCTGAAGTCACAAGCTGTAAAAACCGTACGAGTGAATCGAGCGCATCCAAACATTAGAGTTTAGCTGCTAAGACATGAAGTGACGTCCCTGAGCGCCAGAGATGCTGCAATGACGTGAAACGAGGGATAAACAACCGCCAGACAAGTCTATAGCCTTACTAAGAACTGAACTCCAGTCCGCTTAGTCGTTGGCCAACTACAATATCTGAGTTCAGCCACGGAGACGTCCTGGTTTAAATACCAGCGACTGTAAGCTGTTCATCATGATGGTTAGGGAAGAATGGAGCAGGATAAAGCAGATTTTAACTTAGTATATACAACTGGCGGCATCCGTGTCCGAATCTAAAGGTTGTTTCATCTTTGACTTCGCTTCATACCTTTGGAGGTCGCTCGCCCCATTTAGCCTACCATGTGCACAAAAGTGGCCGTAAAACATCAATCATCACCATCATCAACTTGGTATACACATAGATAATTAAAAAAACATACCAGGTAATAAATAACATTACTAGTCAGTTATGGTGGGACTGTCATTCAAGATGGCTTAATCAGTGAAGGTTGAGAACCAGAATTTAGATGGTTCTTGGCTTGAATCCGTCATTACATTACTGGTAAATAAGTGGTATTCAATGTTGGGTTATTCACTTATTGTGACCCAATTCACCTATAACAGGCATCTAGAAAACATACTCCCTGACATGCTAATGAAGTAGCCAGACTGTACTGGGTTCTTGCCAGGCCAACGCAGTACATATATAATAAAATAGAGAACCTAGTCTTAACCAAATTAATGTTGTCCTCAGAACATCTTCAGACTAATATAATATAATCATAGCATAAAAATAAATATATATATATATATATATATATATATATATATATATATATATCAGACACTAAATTACCAGATTCATATATATGTAGCTGTTAATACATGTCACGTTGTCAAAACAACTACCCCATTGATGACGTATTAAACAACAATCCTCCAATGGTGCTTAAAAGAGTGAATTCTCTCTCAATCTATTTGGCTTAAATCATTTAATGAAATTGCAGCTTTCTACAACAACAAAAAATCAGAAGATGAAGTATAAGTTAATAAACAATAAGGCGCATTAATCTTGTGAAATGTGAAAGATCTTCAAATGGCAAAATTTCCCAAATTCGAAATATCTCAACATACACTGTACTCTATAAATTGTACACTATTAATTAGATGACTGAAAAACCCAAAACTAAAATATACAATTGCTATATGTATGAACAAACCAAATACTTCTTGCCACATAATTCTATACTCCCAATCAGTAATCACCCAATCTGTATTCTAATTTATCAAGAGAATAATGGCTACCACAAGGAAACCTAGATGGAACATGAAATTGTGAGCCGACCAGAGACCGTTCTATTATTATACAAAGTTTGTATTCTGTGCTAACAATAATAATAATTATTCAGGTTTTCCGTATGACAACAGCTGACATCTGTCACAGCAGATGTATTGTAAGTGTTGGATCATTGATGACTGACTTTATTGATTGTGTCAAACTTGGGAACATGCTCCCTTAGATCACGACAAGCTCTGCTACAATACAACAACAAAGAGCTGTGACAAATGGCTGGCATTGACACAAAGGTTATACCCAAACAGAGACTAAAGCTTACCAACCATCTTGGTTTATTACATTAAATAAAAAACCTGTGTGTGTGTGTGTGTGTGTGTGAGAAGGTGAAACATCACGTCTTGGCTCATGAAAAGTTACTTCTGGGGATTGAGCCTTAATGTGACAAACATGTTTCTGTGCCAGCCAGCGAATTCCATATGGTGAGAAATACCATTTGGTCCCAGCAGTGTACTTTTGGTTTGGTTTTTAGCATACTGTGCAGACAAATGTGGACTTTTACGGCGTATTTCACCAGGATACAAACATCACCCGGAGGTGGCGTTATTACAGGACAGTGTTACAACTTATGAGATCCACGACAATCATGTTATAAAACAACGTTATTATTAAATATGGACTTCCTTAAAAGGTATATACACTACTTCTACACGATACATACATACGCTACTCGAACCAGGAAGGTACCGGGCTCCCCTATAGTCTACATATGAATACATGCTCTTTTATAACATGTTGTAGATAGTTTACTACAACAACAACAACTTGTTCACACCCAGACTTAACATTATTCACAAAGGGCACTGCTGCTGCCAAATTCAAGCTCTCTGTTTTAAATAAATACTGCAGCTGTCAAACACACTACCCCATGTGACTGGCTGGGTAAACATTACAGGTATTCTGTAACAGAAGAAAATAACTTTCTCATACAGAGTCTGAATAGAATGAACTGAAAACAGTATCTCCATCTGGCACCGCCGCCGCCATTTATCGCTGATAAGAAGACTTTACATTATCGGCACATTCGTATTTATATCATACAGAGTTCATAAACATGAATGACTCAAATCAGTGCACACTGGTACACCGGACAAAGGTACATCATTACAACAGGGCATCGTTCAGATTCTGTCTTCCAAGATGACCAAATCGCCATCCCCACACAGCACACAAAGACACTAACCTTTATGCTGTTACATCCATTTTTTTCAATCAAAAATATCAGACATATGATATTGTGACTCGTTATCTGGTCCAGGTTGGTCATCTTCCATTAAACATCAACAACACTGTGGTAAACAACCTGAAATCACAACAAAATAATACCCATACGTTATCAGTCAAAATAAAACAATATTCATACATTCAACATTTACGTTATTCAAATTCAACACGACACAGCAGATAAAAGATGGCAAATACGATGTTCAAAGAATCCAAGTTCTTTATAATATGAGCGAGATTCTTTACAACTGACAAAATATGTCAGAATCAATAAAACTTCCCAAAATGCCACATTTTGCCAATAAACCAGAGAGCAGATTCTTTACATATGACAAAAAAAGGCCAGATTCTTTAAAACTGATCAAAAATAATAGTTTATCAATAAACCAAAGAGAGCAGATTCTTTACAAATGACCAAAAAACAAATGCCAGATTCTTTAAAACTGATCAAAAATAATAGTTTATCAATAAATGCTCAAAAATGTCAGATTCTTTACCACCAATCCAAAACACCAGATTCTTTACTGATCGCCAAAATATTCTGCTTGTTTTACCCTAAGCTACCTATTCTAATTTCATCAGGCAGCTTAATGTATCATAAATGTATGCTGGTAGTAAACCTCTTTCTAGAATTTAAATCAGATGCACTTACAACGTTAATAATCCATATCATCAAACTTAAGGTAATAATATTTAGCTCTATAACTCCACAGTTGAGATTGCAGTCGGAAACCCTATACCCTCCTACCTTCATTTAAATATCCAAGCAGCAACCTGTAGCAGAGATTGATTAATTAATATATGCCAAATTATTATATGCCCGGAGTAAAATTTGATCTTACAATCATCGCAACCTATCACCAAAACCACCCATAGACACCAACCAGAAAATATCATCATACAGTTTTCCTGTGAGTGCCATTGATAAACACCAGAAGCTAACCTAATGGATGACCTTCACTTAAAAACAAACCATAGTCCCAATACAGGCCCCGATGCCTCACAATCTGACAGAAAGGTGCTCACTTTAAATGACCTTTTATACTTATCTGCAGTCCTGACAGCCCCCCCCCCCAAAAAAAAAATAACATGTAAAAATATTCATATTGTTCAAATAATTAGCACCAACTATGAAGGTAACTTCACAGTCGTCAAGTTACATACAACATTTGCTGGTCCCAACTTGCCTGAATGAAGAAGTAATCGAACGGGTCAGAACTTGTTGATATGTACCACATCTAAAGCACCATTAACAAAATGAGAAGCAGATTCCATCCAATGTATGTGTGTAATTACAACTCAACATCAAAATAATGGAACTGGTAGCATTGATGTTGCACTCATTTTGTTTATTATTAATAAACAAATTGGTGCAACGCTGTAAACTGGGAATGCCATCATCTAGGAATTGACCAAACTCTGGATTACAAAAGCCAGGATTCCAACTGTATGCTAAACCACTGGCTACATTACATTAAACAAAGGTGTGTGTTAAACAAAGGGTATTTTGTGGACATTATTTATCACCATCAGATTAACAAAATCAGGTAAATTCTCCAAAAAGATTTTCTGTACAAAAATGGTACATTCTCTTCACGTTATACTGACCAGTGCATAGATAATATATGATAAAACGTATGTCACTAAGAATACTTGCTTTACCATGGATATAATAAATAGAACACACACACTCAAATACACACACACACCCACACACACACACACAGGTAACTCTATTAAGCATCAAGGTTTTTGCTGCTAAACTAACCATGACCTAAGGTAAACAACTCCCTCCCATAAAATACACTACTAAAATAACACATATACTACCACATATACTCACCACACACACAGTGAAACCGACCTTGGTGAATACCTGCCATAATAGACCACCTAACTTAAAGACCCCTCAAAAGTTCTTCCTCCAATCTACTCAAATTAATCAACTACAAAGGCATGAATCGGTCATAAAATGTCACCTATGCATGGACTGATCTGTAAAAATACAGGTTTTATTGTATGTGATAATGCTGAGAATATTGGACCACTGAATTGGCCCTATAAATCGGAACAACAAACAAACTTAGATAAGGTACCATTACTAACATAGAATCATGTCAAGGCCAAATAACTCTGTCAAGAGACAGACCAATTGTAATCCAACCCTAAAATCTATCAAAATTAGACCTAAGATCCAAAGACGTCTTACAGCTCGTCATTCAACTTGAATAATCAAGTTCCATTATATTTGCCAATACATTATTATATGTGCATGAAGGCAAGCTGAATTTCAAGGAGACAATGGAAATAGGTCTTTTTGACTTTTTCTGTTATCCTCGGAATTTCTTATTTTTACAATATTGTATTCTACGTATTATATATTTTATGCACATGAATTCTGAATAAACTCAAATCAAATCAAAATGATACTTCAGAGAACTCAGGTGTTCAAGCTGAACATTAATTTTTCTCAGAACATTTTCCTTCTTCAGAATTATATCATTTTAATACAGAAATATATAGAAAAAACTGTATTACACAATTTAGTGTATTGTTTTACATTATTAATTGTCGTTTTACTGAAGAGTTCTTTTGAAAAGCACATTTTTACTAAGAAAAGTTTTAATTATCAACAGTATAATTATTAGTATTTTACGGAACGAATTGAGCTTATTTTCAAATTCAATTTAAATTTATATACGCTAAAATACGATGCATATAAGTGACCCCCAACAGGTGAAACGTACAGTTTATAAAATAAATCTATATAAAGAGTCTAGGCGAAGAAGCTGTACGCAATTGATCAGAACGCTCCAAGAGAAGAGTGACAGGATGATACGATGATAACCCTTTTCATAAAGGGCCAGATCAGGTAATGTCGGTAATTATTAGAAGATGTCACTGATATGTCACTGAAACGTCTCAATGTCACTGAAATTAACTGAAAACATTGTGACACTTTACTGCTGATTGTTGGTATAGAGGATATTTACCCCCCCCCCATCTAAACCAAATCTAAATTTTTGTACTTTAAGCTTCATACTAGAAGCTTTTACTCTAATCAGACCCCCCTTAACTTTCAAGTTTCATTAAATCCAGATCTACAGCGAAATGTCCACCATCAATGTTCTCCTGTACAGGAGACAAGATAGCTGTATTTAATATAGGAATACTCACTCTGATGTCACACTTCAGGCCCTCAAACTAAAGTTGATAGGTTGTTGTTAATTATGGTTTAAGTGTGCCATAAACATTCTCATTTTGAATGAACACATCACTATAAACTGGTGCAATATATAATTAGTGAGACCATAATATTCAGCACTGTACTCTGATTGTGCATTTGTATAATAATAATAATATTAATATAAAGTAGCCTTACTAGCAAGGAGTCGTTTAAAGACACAAGGTGTGTACAGAGTGTATGGACATAATGAGATGTATTCTAAAAAAATAGAACTTTGAACCATAAATATTACTTACCGATGCAAGAAACCTAAAGAACGGGCAGTTTTTAAAAGAGATTTTAGCTTTTTAAGCAATCAACAAAAATGTGATGGCTGAAGCAGTAAGGTGGTGGTCACCCACCTGAAGGCCGCTAGTTCAAAACCTATTGCGCCTACTAATCATTCCTTAACTTCCACGTGCCTCAGTCATTTAACTACTGTACACCAGCATATGATAATGGGCAAAGAGAATATTTATGCTCAAGAAGTAGAGCGCTCAGCACATTGTCTTTGGTGCGTGAAGTGTATCTAGACGATTTGAGCGAATTAATTAATGCTTTGTTCAGCTCCGACGCGGATCACACCTGTTGCATTATGGCTGAGGGGTAAATTGGATCAAATGAAACGTCCTACAGAATACAGAAACAGGATTTGAAGCCCAAACCGGGAAGATCCGCTCTCGAGACTGTTGATACATTTCACTTACAGTACAGAATGCATAACAGACAAATGAAATAACAAAAGGAAAAATTACGCTGTAAATCTTCATCCGCTGCATCTGAATTCACTGAAGCCTATCAGAGGGCAACGTGAAAGGTCAACTGACAGAGAGCAGATTTCAATCCAGATATTTACTACTCAAAGGCTAACAAAACTAGGAGGTGTGTGTGTGTATGTGTGTGTGTGTGTGTTTGTGCTCTCAGTGGTGGGAGGAGGACTGCCACCGTTGTCCACACTTTCAGTAGGTTAAGTGGGAATAACCGGCTAACACCAGGCAATGTATTCGGGCATCAGGCTAGGCTGGGGTTTGTAGCCAGGTGCTAGAGTTCGGTGACAACTGCACTAGCAGTTAGGCCACACAGAGACGCCGCTGCATAGGTACATAACGCACGGCGGCTATGACTTAAAACTGATGATAAAACGGCTCAGACGTGTCATACTTCGGCTCCCTTTTAAGGGTATAACATTGCGTAATTTAAACACACAGACACACACCATTCAGTTGTGAATGGGTGCTTACTATAAGTTCGACAATGGCTTGTCATGTGCCATAGAAGTCAGCTGTATAGTCCTCGGGGAATGAAGTATTTTTATTATGGCATTCTTTAGCCAAACAAATATAACTGTACGTAGCATCCCGGCAAGATAACGTTATTTATCAAAACACCTCGCAGCATCTCTTGTTTACCCTGATGTGATGATGTTATCACAATACTCTCACAGACACGCACCAGGCTGCTGTCCCTCAATAGGTTTGGTAAACTGGGCGGACCGTTCCAGGCTGCGTTTGGGGGCGCCCCTGTGATCCAACAGTTGTTCCCATAATTATAAATAGCTTAGTGTGTGCAAATGAGCGCGCGCGCACGCCTGTACAAATGTAAACATTTAAATTTTAATATATTCATACAATATATATATATATATATATATCATGACAACTTAATTCTAAAAGATGATAGAACTGTTAAAAATAATTAATGAACAGAAAACTGGTAGTCAAAGATATAAGAACAGGTGGAAACAAAATGAATGCCCCATATCTGGGTAGCTCACTTGCCCCACACCTAACTCCAGGGGATGCTTCAGCTCTCAGAATAAAATAACTTATGGCAAACTAAAAATATAAACTTCTGAAGAAAACTGTTGATGTTATAATTAATATGCTGATGCCCTCCATCCACAAACAACACTTAGAATACCTCATAAAGATGGATGAAGGATGCAGAAGAATACTCCAGAAGAGAATATCAAAGAACTGAGTTAAGGTTACCTACAATTGGAAGTTGATCTTCCACATTCCAGGCGCTTTCAATAAAAACACAAGATGTAATTGTTGATGTTTTGTGGCAATTTCTGCGCACATGGTTAGCTAAATAGTCCAAATAACCATTAAGGGCAATGAGGTGAAGTGAAAGATGAAACATCCTTCATTCATAGCCCCAGTCAGCCGTTGAACTGGGTTATTAAATGTCTGTAGCCAACTGTGCTACCTGGAATTAGGCCATGTAGACGTCCCCTTGTGACTTACGTAATATATTGTGCTGTTGTACAAAATACCTTTATGATGAGTGAGTGAGTGTTTTGTTTAGTCTAATAGACACGCACATCATACCGGAAACACATGACCGTTGGGCGACTCCCTCAGAAACCTTGACCTGGAGGTTATCAGGAGCGCCAACACCAACAATTAGAAGTACAGAAGCTGCATCTGAGTGGTACACTAAGTTTGACTTCCGACTGTGCACTTGATAAGTCCAAAGAATTGTAGTCAAACAGTACAATCATAGACCAGATACGTGTAACTTATATCCCTCTGTCACTCTCTCAAAACCTTCAAATAGCTCTATTTCGGTTGACGTACACAAATTTGCATACGATACCGTCACCTACATACGAGCAAAAAACTGGCGAAAGATTTATATTTTTGATAACAGGTAACAGACGAGTTGGCTAATTTTATTGTACGTATTTAAGTACATATTTCATTTCCGATTCAGGCCGTATAAAAATTTGGCCAGATTCCGTGAAGTCTTGCTATCATGACTTAGTGTATAGGCACATTACACACACACACACAAACCGGTGAAGCCAGACAGCGAAAAAAACAGCGATACCATTGAAAGAAAAAACTGAAGCTCAATTAAAACCTGAATTGAAACAAAAACATTGACCAACATAAACCACGGCTAACTGTTGAAACCACAGACACACATAGCCAGGGTGTCGACCACCTACATCAGGAGAGATAGCACGGTCTGGTAAAGACAGAGTTGTATTGTTAATCTTTTTAGTAGACAGAGACGTTGGACAGGAATCCTTCTAACAACAAGGTCCTCCCCCCTCCCTTCCCGGCCCCGGGCAATACATCGTTGCATTACTCTAGATCCTCGCGTACAGTATATTCCAGCCAGTACTGTGGCTGATAAAACCAAAATGACAATTTTTTTTAAACCAAGACTTAAGTACGGCCTGTCTAGATCTAGTAGGTCATAATGAGGTATATTACAACTTCACCTTTTATGTTACTGGTCGCTGCTCTTAATGTGTACGCACTGAAAAGTTTCCACCATCCTAACACACATATATATTAAATACGGTTTAACCAGTATTAAAGCAGTTTAGGGTGGTGTGATGACTCACTGGTGTGTGTGTGTGTATGAGACATAGGTATATTTTCTAAACTCTAGGTTGACTGGTAAACATAGGGACGGTCCTTATGAGTGCCTCGTCAAGTGAATATACTATAAGTGTCATCAAATAATGCAGGGTCTGATCTTCTACTCCTGTCATATCTTACTCATAAAGTGCACACCAGATCACATTTAAAGTATACGCTGTCATATAAATGATATTATACTAATATCTTAATTGATTAACTTTGTCTCTCTCTCTCTGTGTGTGTGTGTGTTACGGATGACTGATCAAAATTGCTACGAGGATCACCTTATTATATTGTCACTACATTTAGACATCCCCTTTATCTATCCGACATAAAAGATCAGTTCATATTGTAAGAAAAGTTAAGACTGTCAAAAGACCTGAGGGGTAAAATTTCTAAGGGAGGACACTGTCGGGAGAGAGACATCTCACAGGCAAACTAACAACACTGTGACTCAGCCTTGCCAAATAAATATGTTTACACTTCTTGGTGCTGAAACAAAGTTCAACACCGTTGTTACTTGATATATTGTTTTTATTGTTTTATTTCCTAATTCTGTTTACGGCCACTTTTGTGCACACCGGCAGGCTAAATGGGCCGAGCGACGCCCAAAGGTAACGAAGTGAAGTAAAAGATGAAACACCCTTCAGATATATCCACGCCGAGATTGGAACTCGGGTGGTAGGGATCGATGACACTTAAGCTTTCACTGGTCAGGGTATGTTTTTTTTTATTTTATAAAATAGGAGAAACAAGTTTAATACGTAGGCCGATTCAGCTATTTAACACACACCAGGCAGCGCAGTGTATCAATAGCGTTCTGAACAAGTTGATTAACCTCTCACACCTGAACACACCTGAACGGTCTAACAATTATTTCCATAAATAACAACAACAACACTGCTTTATTAGAAGTGCCAGGCTTTTGGACAAGATTTCAGTTTGAATCATTTATTACTGCCATCGGCCTATAGTTTCCCAATCGGATACTACTTAAATACTGAGGCCAGATTCAGTAAAATGTTTGGTCCCAATCAGTCCTGTGCAGTATTGTAGTGAGGTAAAACAAGCTATAAAACAGCAACGCCCTCTGGTAATGTTTAGATGGTTAACAATGGCACTTCCCTAATGGTAGAAAAGCACTTCCCTTTACTGGCCTTTAGTGATGAAGAGGTTTCTTTGGTGCAAATTGGAATCAGGGCACATCCATCACACTATGCAAATTAACATATATTTAAATATTTATCATGGCAACAACAAAAATGCCAATACCAATGCATTTTCACACTGAGAACACACACAACACACACACACTTAATCTGTTCTGTATCCGGACACCACCTGATCCAGATTAAGGTTTTAGCAAATAACAAACAGACCATATGTCCATACATGTTGTCATATTAACCACACCACATAAAACCTGGCGCCAGCCAGTTACCTGATAACATCAAACCACCAACAAAACATCAATCCTATTTATAACAGCCTCATATAATAGTCTGCTATAATAATAAAAATTATTATTAATATTAATTAATATAATAAATAACCATTAATAACTTAATTACGAACTTCCACCTTGGAATGAGCTACCAGTTCACTCCATCAACAGTATCAGTTGTATGCTAAATGTTGCTGTTTTATGCCTCCTGGGACACAGGATATAGGCTATCTAAGGCAAAGTGAGGTTAAAGCACTTAAGTCAGGATTTAAAACCCAGATGTTAGAGGTCTGTGGCACACCACGCCATCAGTTACACCACAGAACTGCCCATATTACACATTTAGGCCAGGTATTAAAGTAGAACAAAATACCAGAAATAAGATATGATTTAATTTTTACTTGAAAACATAATATAATTTATAAATTATATAATGCATTAAAAGATTGGAAGAAGATGCATTTATGTTTACACACTTCCATGGTGAAGGTGTAAAAAGGCCAGCTCTTACAAATACCTTATTTGCCAAATGAATAGAACTATACAAACAATAACGTGTATTTCGCCAAACAATAATATACCATAATATGGAACTAAATGAACTACCATTTGTCTGCCTCTTGTAGCTTCATCATGTTTTATATAAATTTTGTTTCACTTGAAAAAAACATCATGGATACTACCTAAGGCCCTGGGTGACTGCAACTTGTTCTATGTGAATGTGTCTGACAAGGCATAATAACAACATAGATACATATTCACAGAACTTACTGATATTTTAAACCATTATTTGTTATATCAGATGTTGCTGCCTAAAGTGAGTAAATGCCACATTTAAATGCCACTCCAGTGACCAATGGTAGACATATCAGTATGTACCTACTCCTTTGTTCTGATAGGGAACAACTAGTTGTTTACACAGTTAGGCTTGGTTTACCATTGAGTGAGAGAGAGAGAGAGAGAGAGAGAGGGGATATAGAGGTAAGGCAAGATATAGAAACCATGTGTTTCTGGGTGTGTTTACATAGGGATAACCAACACTCTGTGTGTGTGTGTGTGTGTGTGTGTGTGTGATACTGTAAAAATCCCAGCCTTTTTGTGAATACAATCTATCTATAAAATAGCTTTTATTGTATGGAGTCAGATATCTAAAAACAGCTGATCTGGTGGGAACAGGTGAACCAACAGACACAGCTGGAATCACAATACAGGAAATAAACTGTCCATCAAGCCTACAGAGTGGGAGCTGACCAGGTAACTCACCACACCACCACGTTAACATATCACCATCTTAATACCACAACATCCAATCAACAAGAGATAACCTCAATTGATTAACAACTGCCTGATGATTCATCAAGATGTACTGATTACCTGACTACCAACCACAGTCTGCCCGTCCCTACGGATCCTCCCCGCGCATAATGCATCCTCCCCCACGCACAAAGGCATCCCCCCAAAAACAAAACGTGCTCTGAACAGGAGACACCTGGCCAGGTAACAACATCCACTATTAATGTACAATCAGCTAACGTCATTTAACAGCTGTCAGAAGGGTAGTAGATGATGATATTGGTGTGTTGTCTGGGAGGGGTCACACACACACGCGCGCGCGCGCGCGCATGCGGACACACACTGACCGAGCCAGACAAGAGGGCAGACAAACAGTCAGACAAACAGACGACATACAGAAGAAAACCACATCAAACAAGTAACGGCTGCTCCTGCTATATTACAGGACACTAACATATCTCAGGTCTTCACATACACCCACACCAGGAAATGGTTTATTTTACACACACACACAGAGAGAGAGAGAGAGAGAGAGAGAGACAGACAGACGGACATACCGGCTCCCCCTCCAAACAAACTCAAACCACATGTAAATATGACACTACCACCATCTTAAGCGTGTTTAAAGTGTCCGTAACAACCCGATGACAAGCTATTTGTCCAGTTGACATCGTAACAGTTACACAACAGCTTGTCGTTATGTCACCATAATATATACATTATCCAAACATTAATGTCCTTCCCGTCTACGCACGCACACACACACACACAGGCATACACACACATAACACACAATGCAAAAAATAATAATTGTCACGTCTATAGAACATTGAAAACTTGTTCTTTAACATGAAAACTTAAGAGTACACCATTTACTTCTCTGGATGATATCTCCATTTATCCCAGGAGTATATTATTAATTATTAACCAGACACTTGACAATGCACGGAGGCATTCACAGCAAATACAAAATTAACCTTTGAAATGAAATCATTTAAAGGAAAATCCTCAGTAACGTGTCTCTCTTCTAGACAGGACACATCAAATATACATCGTTTTGTCTTAACTATGGACAACAGACCGGGAGCTAACAAACAATGGGTTTATGGAATTACTGTGAACAACATGACGCATAGACAGCTCAACAAGATATCACCCCGATCCCCCCCCCCCCATGGGTACAGTACAACCCCCCCCAAATGGGTACAGTACTAGGTGCATCCTAACATTATCCAGATCAGAACGACTGTCCAGATTAAATAAGACAATGTTTCATTCGCTAAACAGGCTTATGAATGAATACCTCTCACTTACCACAATCCACCTCGGTTAAATACTCATCGAACAGGCCCATACGCGAAGAAGAATAACACCAACAGATTATAATTACATACGCCTAGTATTAATAATTAATTGCTGCAGAGGATACTACACATATACGTACTTTTGCAAAGCAGGTGAAATCCACCAAATGAAGTTTTATATCCACTAAACGCAGCCCTATATCCACAGATGACGTAGAAATTAAATATCCAATGAAGGTAAATGTCCACAGATGTGTAGTTCTCTGATAACTGACTGATATGTTCTGGGCATTGTGTGTAAACTAGATGATAATACGTGTATCTAGATCCATATGGTATTGTCTGCAGGTATCCAAAATACGGTAGACTATCCACAGTTTAACAAACTGTCAACAAACAGTATGGTAACAATCACGGTACAGGAGGCTGTGAAACTGCAGCACGAATGTACGGTATCAGTTTGTCCGAAATGCAAGCGACTGTCAACGTGCACTGACACAGTGACAGCGTATCCACTCTAGATGTATCCTGTGGCTATCGAAGTTCAGCGCATCCACCGCATATGTGGCTGTCAAATTACGAAACTGGTGTGCAATGATAGTACGCGTTCTTAGCCGTCAACGGCACACGGAATATGTGCATCCATAACGCCACCGACTGCCATCAAATGATGGGAAATTCATCCAAAATATAAAATAACTGGATATCATATGGCCCTGATTAATAGTACACAAGACACATATATCCAAGCCTTTATATTACTCCGTTATCTAATAAAGGAGGTGAATCGTCATTGGTTAACTAATTAACTCCACAATCTCTGGTAATGATCATTACAGGTAGGCATGGCTAATTGGGACTCACTCGGGGCGCCATCTACGGGCAGTGGTGTTATACTACGCCACGACGGACACATGTGTCCAGGTATCCATAGCCCTAACGGCGTAATTGTAGCCCGTAAACACAGCGCCTATCAGTAGTTGGTTGTCGCTCTACCCACGCGGCGTGGTCCTTCCTATTTTCGGCGATGTGTTTGCGTCTATCCATACAGGTAAGGACGGCTCTCCTATGAATCAATACCAACGCAAGAGCACTGGTTGGCAAACAGACTCAGGCAAGCTCGCGCATACTGTGTAGCACCGCTCTAGCAGTGGCACATCTCTCTCTCACTCTCAGCCAGGTAGAGCCACTGTCAACAGTCACCACTAGGTAGAACCGCTGGGGCGTTGCTAGTCTCATCCAGATAGGCCCACTGTCACAGTCCAGCTCTCACCGCCCTTAACAAAACGCGGAGTGCCCGGCCCACAGTTTTGGTGTGGCTCGTCATCCCAAGCTGACTCAGCGCTGAGAACGGTATCTAAGTATGGATCGAGATCTCAGGCCACCAACTCATTGAAGCCCAAACCACGCCAAACAGCAGTGTGTGTGTGTGTGTGTGTGTGTCCATCGGAGCATGGTTTGTTTCCTTCCCACGTCCGCTGATATGGGCAATTTTGGATGGTGGTAATGTGACCTGAATTGTCAGGTAGACCCAGATGAAATCAATTAATTAAGAAGTGGACCATATTTGTGCATACTGTGGAGGAGAGAAAGTCAAGTAGGCCATCCTACTGAATTGTTTAATATTTTTCTGTAACTTAATTAAAACCCGTCTGTCATATTACATTTTTTTATGAGATGTACTGAGAGGATGATTTACTTTCTTAATCAACTCAGATGCTCTCTCTCTCTCTCTCTCTCTCTCTCTCTGTGTGTGTGTGTGTGTGTTGTCTAACAATTTTATAAATTATTTATTACATTTATAAATATCACACATTTACAAAACATAATGATCTCTTGATTTGTGGCTAGGACAGATTACAAAAAAAAATAAAAGAATGGAACATTCTAATACTAGGAATTGATATGCCAGTAATGTTTTGTAAAATGTTACAGTTATAAAATTTATAAAACTTTGAACATTATGATTCAATTCTTGTGACTGTATTGAGTGAGTGAGTGAGTGAGTGAGTGAGTGAGTGAGTGAGTGAGTGAGTGAGTGAGTGAGTGAGTGAGTGAGTGAGTGAGTGAGTGAGTGAGTGAGTGAGTGAGTGAGTGAGTGAGTGAGTGAGTGAGTGAGTGAGTGAGTAGTTCATTTAGCCTTTGTACAGGTCACATCATAACAACGTATGGTTGCATATTATTAGCACAAATATCAATAAACATCTTTTCAAAAGTATAAACGTCATATGAATTTCTAACTTGGATGCTTTTAATCAGTTGCAAAAACAAATATCAAATTGGAGTTTGCTACCGAATGCCTTGCAAGACGGCTGAATTTCAAATTATTTTATAGGCAAGATGTAGATTTCAAGTTTTGCCTTTGTCAGTCTCCAAGTTGACCGTCCATTAAATGTCATTTCTGGTTAAAAGCTTGCAATCTTGTGTGTAAATTTAACAAATTACCCCAAAAAAACAGTGAGCTCCAGATGACAAAATAGCAATCTATAAGTAAATGATATATGCCGAAATATCAGTATATGTATATATATATATATATATATATATATATATATATGTATATATATATGCTCTTTAAGGATCTACAGGTACTAATAAATAGCTTCATACTATTCCAGTATCTTTTCTAATTATAATATTTAATTAACAAAAATCGTATCTTCGCAAAAGAAGGAAGCCATAAGAAATGATTATATTAAAGTGATCACAAACTCAGTTTTTTTATGAAGGCAGAGAAAATAACTACTTTAAAATACCGTAACAAAATATAGCAGACATGGGGTCAATTCAATTCCAGAATTGGAATTGATTTTTTTTAAAAATGAATTGGAATTGGAAAATTTTGAATTGAAATTGAGAAATCTTGAATTGGAATTGAGAAATTTTGAATTTGAAGTTTCCTACAAAACAAATCCAAAAATTAATATACCATTTTTACAATGTTAACACTTACACGTGGTGTTTACCAATATACTGGAACCATAATGATCCAGAGCTTTGGTTCCTTATATATATATATATATATATATATATATATCAGATATGCACACCCTGACTGTGGCACCCCAGAGCATTTAGCCACTGTGACACCACCACAGAGCATACCTGTAATCTACATAGAGATATTGCTATTTAGGAATTAATTAATTTATCATCTCACTGGGAATGCCAATCTGGAGCCAAAGTTTGCCCCTCCTCTCCTCAAACTGTGACTAGTATAGCCTGTCCCCAGACCTAATAGTTTAATAACCATTTGAGAGATTTTGTAAACTTGCCATATGTCATTGGTTTAGTACCCAGCGGGGTTGTGAAAGTAAATACAGGGTCTGACCACTGCTGGGCCGAGCTAAGCAAATACATTCGTTTCAAGGCTGCTACTGGGCAGTGGAATATAAACACACCTTTGATGATTAGAAAATATACATCACGTGATATAATACCTCTTTAGCTAACCACATAGCATGCCTGCAATCTATATAGAGATATTGGTATTTAGGAATTTACCCTCATTCAATGTCTATAACAGGCAAAATTAAATTAAATCCACAAATTAATTTGCCGTTTAATTTTTTAATTCAGAAATATTTCTTCCATGACAATCCTACTTGGAATATAAACTACTCGGAGTATGTATTCCAAGTAGGTACTCGGAGTATCTACTCATGGTAAAAGATATTAAGCAAAAAAAGAGACGGAATTGGAATTGAACATTTTGGAAATTGGAATTGATAAGTTTGAGGTGGAATTGACCAAATGGAATCGAGTGGAATTGGAATTGACCAAATGGAATTGACCCCATGTCTGTAACACAGTCATCACATCATTTCCAAAAAATGAATCATTCTAATCACAAAATGTCTAAATCAAAACGTGTAAACAAATTTTGGAAAAAGTATTTTAATGCATTTCATAATTAAATATTTTATATAAAAAAGATATTTCGACACAAACAGTTATCATCTTAGAAGGCTCTGATATAAACATTTGATGGGTGAATGTTGTTTAACAACACATAGGTATAATTTAGGCCATTCAGTGACCTAGAATGCTAGAAGTATTTGAAAGATGTTGGTTAAATACTAATAGTTGAAGATAAAAGATGTTGACCCGATCTCTATTGCCAACAGTAATTGCCTACATAACATGCACTTCATTATCAAAGATCGTTATCTTGATATAAATTATTATCTTACTTCATCAACACATTTCATGTGTGTATTTTACGTAGGTGAAAGGAGTGACAGTGTGTCTGATGTGTTTTATGGTGTGTGTGTGTTAAATAGGGATACAGTAGTTATTCCCATATAAAGTGTGTGTGTGTATGTGTGTGTTCTGTGTCTGTGTTCTATGCATCTGGCATGTGTATAATTAGACAAAGTAATAAATTACCAAACAACATTTCATGACTTAAGAAGATCACAGCTAGATAGGAAAATGTAACATATTCAGAATAATATGGCGACGTCTCATTTACATGGCCACTTCTCTACCCTGCGTTAAGCTGAACCCAAACCATCTACCTTCTCTCAGAGATTCAAGGCCTACATAATCACAGAAACAACATGGAGGCATCAGAAGATTAAAACAGTTGTTATCAATTTGAGCTAAAACGTTGTCATTAAAAAGAAAAACATTTGTGATTGGCATAACAAGGATCCCACAGCCGAGGAAATGTTATTTTCCAGGACAAAATTACTGTTGTCCAGGACAAATTATATTAAGATACATGTACGTGCAAAAAGCATATCGTATTTATTCAATGTATGATCAATTATTGACATTTTTATGGTACAGCCTCCTCCTCACCCCTTCTAGTTGTCTGATCCCCCCACTTTTATTTAAATTTAACTGACATGGGATATCATGACTATGTACCAGTACTCTTTTTCTTCTCCCAATTGAAGTTTTCGTCTACAGTCATAATATTTATTAACAGTTTTTTTTTGTTGTGGATTTTTTCACAGACAATATTTTTTCAAGGGCATTTCCTGATTTTGTAAAATTGAAGGACATTTTCAGGACCTGGTAAGTGAATTTGTTATTTTACAGGTTGTTCAGGACACGTGGGAACCTGGTATAAGAAGAGGCACACCATTAAACATTATTTGTAATGTTTAATTAAAATCTCATTTTATTAACAATCGTTCAGAGAAAACTAAAACACTAAGCATAAACAAATCTCAGTTACTGAGTAATATGCCATATTATTACTAAAAGCTGACAATTTAGAAATAAATGGAATGTTTTTGTTAAATTGAATGCTGCTGTTTTAAATAAGCTTCAAACATACCAAAATTAAACAAAATAACAAACATCATTTAGACATGGATATATTGATTATTATACTGAAATATGAATCCAACTCTTGAGGTCTGTGGCTAACCACAAAACCAGTTTGATCATGATGATGCCTCAGACATTAGGACCATAAGATGTATTTTGCAAACAACAAGAACTAAGAGGTCTCTATGCTATGATACCAAACTAAAAACTTAGCCATCAATTAATGTTGTGCTGTTCTATATATTTTAATTTTGTGGTTAATTAAGACAATAACTTTCCTAAATTATGCATTTTTATCATGCCATGTATTTGATTATTACTCTAGAGTACAGAGATCCAAATTGTACAGATTGAACATTGCTAACTATCATGGTTCTGAAGATATTGACTTGCAAAGTTGGTAGAAAGAAATTTTACATGATAAAATCCAGATTTTGGCTTATTACCTGCCAACCCCAAGTTTATACCATAGCTTCATTTTCATTCGATAGATCTATGACACATCTTTCAACCCTGGAAGTTTCATGTCTGAATGCCAATTAGTTAAAACGTTACCAGGGTTCAAACAGGGCTAAAATTTTGGCACAATTTCAAAAGCGTCATAACTAGAGGTACCTTTTGAGTGAAACCTAAAATTTGTGCCAGACCTCATCATATACACAGTAGTGGATATATAAAAAATAGTAATACGAATCTGAAGTGGTCATGTGGGAAGCACTGATTGATTTTATATGGAATGACCTCTATATATGTATATATATATCATAACAGTATAAATACAATGTTACATATTTTACAAGTTTAAATTGGTTTCAAACAAATCTGGTACAAATCATTAGTACTTGTTAATTCTAAACCCAGTTTAATATTAAAATTGTTCCAAAGTTAAACAATTATTTGAAATAACTAACAGATCTGCTGGCAATCATCATTATGTTAGAATTATAGATCTATAAATTATAATGTAAAACATACAGATACGAGTTGGGTGTAAGCAACAAGGAAATGGTGCTACTTTCCCATAAATCATTCTAGACCCATTGACTAGTCTAGTAGTAGATCTAGATGAGATCTATTAGCTAATAAACCTACTGACTACTAGACCTATAATATAGTCTATAAATCTAGACCTTTTGGGGTTTATAATATAAGCCAATTTTGTATTTGCTATTCAGAAGACTGTGTTGCGACTGCGACTCCTTTTTTTATTTGATTTATTTTGTACACTAATATAAATACATATAATAACACTAAAGTACCAGGATAGCACAGAGAAGTGAACTCCAATGGCAATGCCACATCTCTGGCACATGAAATGAGTGACAGTTATAGATCTATTTTTATAGCCATTAAACCAGCATGCATTTTGATTATCATGCATGGCTTGTCATCAGTCATGCCCATACCGATCGCTCCAGAGACCATATTGCAGTGCACACACTGGCACTGCTATACTGTACTGTGTATAGAGTCTAGATCTACAGTTAATACTTATATTAAATGAGTGATACATCTAGATCTACTCATCTACTAGTACTAGACTAGTCTAGATGATAGATCTACAGACTACACCCACGCGGCCACGTTAAATAAAATAATTGTTTTTCTAGTATACAATTCTTACAATATATATATATATATATATATATATATATATTATTATATATATTCATATGTGTATCTTATCGAGGTTCATGCATGCAACAATTCCATGCTATTTCGAGCAAATATATAATAACTCACAACCAAACCATGAGAAGATCTTAATCGTTCAAGGCAGGCGCCTCAAGTCACGTGATCATCATGTGACCAATCTTACAACTTAATGGGCACGATTTCAGCTTTAGTGGGTTTATTTCTGGATTTTTGGACTGATTTTAATAATGGCTGACGACTTTGATGATATATTTGACGAAGAAGCAGATGATATCGACATTGAACGGAAAGAATGGGAGAAGCTATGCAGCGCAAGAAAGAAGGTTGTAGTTTATACTTAAATGAGGATCCGTCGATCTCGGCCCTCTTCGATCTCGGCCCAGGCCGGGTATTGCCAGGTATTACCAGCGATTAATATTAACATAGTTTCTCACATCATAATGTCAATGGGCCGAGATCGACGTGGGTATCATAAATATATGCTGATTTCGGCCCATATTGCATTAAAGTATTTATTGTAGATGCGTGTTTCACTGTTTGTATCAATTTATGTCGCCGATCTCGGCCCAGGCCAAGACTTGGCCCAAGTCGATTACTAGAGTCTATTACTACTACTACTATATATATATATATATATATATATATATATAAAATTATACATGTCATTATATATGTATATATATATATATTTATATTCATAGGGCCTACACTAGCTACAGTGTAGTCTATTGGAATAATATAAATATAAAACGTATTTTGAATAACAATACTGATCGTGTAACATGCCACCAAAGTAGGCCTACACTTGTGGTCCATATAGGCGGGCACATGCTTGGAGGAGCGGGCAGAGTGGTTGCCATTCTCGTATTCTGCCCTGAAGAAGATCTTCTGCAGATTGACTATGGCCCAACTGTACTACACATATTCCAGTGTTTTATTGTATTGACTGAAACGACTACAACTTTCTGCGCCAACATTGTTTACACGCACAACTCAAACGCGCCCAGCAACCACAATCTACTCAATGAAACACTATCCTAGAGCAACTATAGAGCCGATATAGACATGATAATTAGAAAGTGTAAAAGCACGTAGACATTGAAAGATACACTTACAGTTACTTTTTCTGTGCAGTGTGTGTTGTAATTGGGTGTATATTTTTGTGTGCAACAAAAGACAAGACTAGTAAATATTGTTCAGGTTTATTCATTTTCAGTTATAACATTTGTATGGTCATATTGATTCACATATTGTTAACTTTAATAGAAACATACTACTTGGAGTTTCAAGCTATACTGAATAGTCGCTCGACTAGAACGGAAGAGGCCAGTACAGTGAGGTTTTGTTTAGCCAGCTTGCTGAGTGTCGGAAAGTTCAGCTGTTGTTGCTGCTAATAAGATAATGCATTCGTGTCCTCTGCAATGCATTGCTGACCAAAGTAATCTGATATCTCACTGTCTGCTGATGAACTTGTTGTGGGAACCCTGCTATTCCCCATAAAGGAGAACACCTTGGATCGCTTCCTAGGGCCTGGTTCCAGATCTTCCTGTGAAACTTGTGGTTCAGTTGGTTGTTGTATATGCATGGCCTCTGTCTTGAGGGTCTGCTTCATTGATGCTAATTGGTCAGCTGATGAACACCAGCCCAGGAATGTCGAAATGGTCAAGAATAGTCATAGTGAAGGTTTATCCAATATAATAATATATTTTTCAAGCAATGATACGTTGAAAACTGGTTATGATGACAATGACTTAAAATTCTCGGTTTATAAATGATTTGGCCAGAACAAATCAAACAAACACTAATTGTGTTTCTGTGGGCTATTAGTGTCAGGACATGAACTGTGATGGCTTCACTGATGCCTTGGTGATTAGCATAAGTTATTAATGTTGATCATATTTCTAGTTTCACAATTGCGATTTAAAACATGAAAGATGCAATCAAGGTTTATAAATGATTTAGCCAAAACACATCAAACTATTTATGTTTCTATGAGAATTAGTGTCATGGCATGATCTGCCTGATGGCTTCAAGATGGTTTTCATGATTAGCATAAGTTATTATGTTGATAATATTTCCCAGTTCACCATTGCAATTTGAAAGATGAGACAATTAGCATAGCTCTCCTAATAATTTTTAAAGGTCACTCAATTAATTGTTAGGGCATCTGTTAAAATTATATCTAATAATGACAATATTTATTAGTGTTAAGTTATGCAATTACATTATATGAGTATTTAAAATAATCATGTATCTAGAATGTATCTGAAATGTAACTGAAATTTAGATACTTTTGACCGAGGTCGACATGGGCCGAGATCGATGTGGGCTGAGATCAACACAAGTCATTAAATGTACTGTAATCTCAGGTTCAAGGTTGGTTTGCAATTCAGTATTTTCGGAATGATACTGATAGTGATAGATCTATCCTATCCAGTAGTAGTCTAGATCTAGATCATCTACTATTGGCAATTTCGGATCCCTATTTTTAATTTAGTTCTCTTTATGGTGACATAGAATGCACTTTAAAGCAAGAATGTCAGTTATTTGTACTGACTTTTCTAACGTTCATCAGTTGCTAAAGTCGAAAGAAAAGGATTACACTTTTTAGAGTCTAGATCTACATCTAGTAGTAGTCATCTACTTACTAAAACACTGCTAACATAATAATCGTTACAATGTTATTGTTTTTTCACTCGCGAAGTATATTTAGAACTGACCAATCAGAGCCTGACTAGCTTTTGCTACTAGTGACAAGAATCCATCTAAACTATTTTCATCTATGTCAGAAAAACTGCCACAGCGTAGCCATAAACCCCTATAGTTTTTACCCAGTGATGGAAACAAGCAAGGATATTAAAAATATGTTTGATAATTTATGTTCTTTCCAGAATATCCTGATGTCTGCAATAAATACATTAAAAGCAATTAATTAAAATTATATGACAGTGGACCCTGGACATCAGTTTGATCAAACAAAATTGCCGTATTCTGGTTCTGGTTGAAAACGGGTTGATCCTCTGTATGAGTATAACCTTTTCCCGGGCTGTATGCAACTTATTGATCAAGGTCAGAGGTTTTTTTTATTTTGGGGTTTTGTTCCAAACTGGTAAAAAAATTCGTTTGAGAGATCAATAGTGTCTCCCATTTGTTAGACCACAGTTAGAAATAAGTTTTGAGTTCAAAATTTTATATTATAATAAGCCTGAACATATCATTAAGTTTACCAACAAATTTGAAACAACGGGACAGTGAATAAATGATTATTTCAAAACATTTCAGTGAATAGTAAACCCTGTTCAGGATTTCATCTTCAAATGAGAGTCATTACTTTCTCACAATGCAGTTTACTCTTGATTATATTATCAGTCACAACTAACTAATCTGCTTTTTAAAATGTCAAAAACAGATATTAATATTTAATATTTCTTAAATATTATATCAATAGAGCAACCAATGGGAATCTTGAAGTAAAACACTATAAATCACTGCTCCCGATGACTGTTATTATGAAATAGGGCTTTGAAAATATTGATCTTTGTAAAATAAGTGGTGTCTATTACTTTGATAAGCATAGCCAGTATTATTGCAATTTCCAGGAAATTTCTTTGTGAATAGAAAAATGTAATGAAATTAAATGAAACAATGAAATTAAATAACTGGAATCTATAGTGAAAATTGTTACTGCAATTTCTTAATCATATGCTTATGCCATACTGTTGTCTTTGGTTATGATAGAGTTTCAAGCACCCTTAACAATAATGCCATGGCTGATAATGTGGTATGTGCTGATTTTTCTGATGCGTTCACATCTATGGAAATATGAAATGAGCATGATAATAAAATTATACCATGACCTAGGTTCCTCGGGCAAAGGTATCACAAATAGGTTGGTAATATTCAGCTCCTGTTCTGGCTGTCCAGTTTGATGGAACACAGGTCAAGATAAAGATCTAGCTCTTCAAGAACAACTTCGTTGTATTTCAGAAAAACAAATTCTACGCCTAAATTGTCATAAATAAATTTTGCAAGCAGCCTTTTGTTTTGATTATAGTAACAGCGCTTTGTTCTAGACAAAGGCTACAAAGGTTAACAGTTTCTAGATTCTGGTTTTAAATTTAAAACTAGCTAGGGAATTCTGGTATAAATATTGCTGGCAAAGTAAATACTTTAGACACATGCACTTGATAAAGGTTTCTTATAACCGAAACTAGTCGTGCTATTTTGGGCTGAGTGAAAATACTATTATTTCTGTTATTGTCAGAGGTATTATAATTATTATCATAATAGATATTATATGTACTGATATATATGCTTTATTTCCTGTTATAGCTGCGTTATATATGTACTAATATATAAAATTTGTTTTCTATTTAGGTAGTAGTCGTTTGATCATAATTCTGTAAGAATTATAAACATCACGAAAACCTGAGCCCACACCTTTATTATATGTAACATAAAACACACACACACACATACACATACACACACACACACACACACCTATAAGTATAACTCGATATAATCTCTTTTAATCTACATGTGTTCATTTGTTTTAGGAAGGTTTCCGTGATGGTGTCTCTTCTGGACAAGAGTCCATGCTACAGACAGGATTCAATGATGGCTTCAGACAGAACACATTACCATTTCACAATTTAGCTAGAATTCGAGGTTGTCTTTGGTAAGCATCTCACTCCCTTTTGTTATTGTCACAGTGAATGTGTTTGTCTGTATGGTTGCTGCTTCTGGTGGGGTTACCAGTGTATAAATAAAGAGGTGGACTGCTGTTCAGTTAAGGAACATGGTAGCATGATTATTGGTGGTTTTGCCACAATTAATCAGTCTGATTGATTTAAAACAATCGTCTTCTGTTGTCTACATGAAAATATAACAAAGCATTACTTGACCTTCCTAAATTGTGTGATGCTGTTGTTATGTCATTATCAGGCTTGCCTTAAAAATATTCTTGTTCTGGGTAACGCAGACAGGCGACACAAAAAATAGATAAAAATACTGGGTGGAGTATTCTCTGTACAAAAAATATTAAAATGTGGCCGGTGTGTCACCAGTAATTTGTGATCTTCTATTTAATTGATCATGTGCATTTGTTTACAACTTATATTTATCTGTGCATGCGTTCATCTCTAATCGTATATGTGGTTATTTGATTGGCTCACCCACTAATGACCGTATAAACATTCAGCAGCATGGCAGCATCTGTAATGTTTTCCATTTCACTTTCTGTTGATCTTACGATTAAGTTAGCAAATTCTTTGCAATGGATCGACATCAAGCCCTGGGCACTTGTAGCCATTTGCCTTCACAGCAGTGGAAGTAGTATATATAAACATGTATTTAGTGTGAAGACCTACAGACGATATTGTTAATTGTCGACTGGGTGCAAAAAAACATCACCAATAATTTGATATTTGTTTTTATTCAACCATGTGTGTTTGTTTATGACTTCCATTTATCTGTGCATGCATTCATCTCTAATTGTGTAAGCGGTTATTTTATTGGCTCACCTGCTAATGACCATGACCGTATATACATTCAGCAATATGGCGGCGTCTGAAATATTAGCACTTTCTGTTGATGGCACGATTAAGTTAGCATCACAATGCATCGAGACCACTCATACAATTTATGAAGCCATAGATGATAGAGGAATGTCTGGCTCAGAATCACATGGTAGGTCTCTTTGAGACCACAACATATGAAAGTTTACGTCAGTAAATGAATTAATAGTGCTGGAGTGTTTGTCAAGCCGGAGGACCCAGTGACATTGAAGCCAACCATCAGTCCAAATATCAAGTCAATCTCTTGTTCATTGACTACAACTAGTCTTACATCAATCAATCAGTGTGAGTTCCTGGGTAACCAGGTCGGACCTGGGTTTTCGTGTATCTGCTGAGAGTGCATCAACTTCTGCTTCTTCAGGCCAAATTGCATTTAGGCCTAATACATTTACCTTGATGATGATGATAAAACAAAAGCAGAAAAAACATGCTAATATTATCACTTTGACAGCTTACTCTAGGCTTGGAATCTCCTTCTGACGGAGTGCTGTAGCCTCGTAGAATGGACATACTATAGTACCATTTTTAGATCGGATGTACCAGTGTTTGTACATAATTGTGCCAACAAGGATGGAAGAATTGATCCTGACCTAAAAAAGACATTTCAAACTGTCTAATCTGTGTGTGTTCCATGTCGTGCCAAGGGCTACCAGATCCTGAAGTGGGGTCCACTGGCTGGTACCAAAAGAAAGGCCTCATAATGCCTAGGTTGTAACTTATTCATATTAAAATGAACAGACATGTTCATTATAATATATGTACAACCAGGCAATTCACACCATTGCTGCCAAATTTTGTTTTTAAAATGCCAATAATCCCGATGACCAATTCATGCAAAAAAAACAACATTACTGCCTTGTGAACTTTTTTCCCATGTTACTCCCAACAAACATTTTATTAAGGCTGGCCTCATGTTCTCTAATGGATAAGATGCATGAGAAAATAGACAAATATGTAGTGACTAAACGCCATCTATGATCCCCTTAAAACATGGTTCAAGTCCATGGACCCTGGACACAACATTATAATGGAGCCACAGTGCTGTATGTATGCATGCATGCTCACACACACACATGCATGCACACACGCACACACACACATACAGTGTTCATGTTATACTTTTTCAGGAAACTTCTCATTGTTAAGATCACTCACTCACTCACTCACTCACTCACTCACTCACTCACTCACTCACTCACTCACTCACTCACTCACTCACTCACTCACTCACTCACTCACTCACTCACTCACCCACCCACCCACCCACCCACCCACTCACTCACTCACTCACTCACCCACTCACCCACCCACCCACTCAATACAGTCACAAGAATTGAATCATAATGTTCAAAGTTTTATCAATTTTATAACTGTAACATTTTACAAAACATTACTGGCATATCAATTCCTAGTATTAGAATGCTCCATTCTTTTATTTTTTTGTAATCTGTGCTAGCCACAAATCAAAAGATCATTATATTTTGTAAATGTGTGATATTTATAAATGTAGTGAATAATTTATAAAATTGTTAGACAACACACACACACACACATACACACACACACAGAGAGAGAGAGAGAGAGAGAGAGAGAGAGAGCATCTGAGTTGATTAGGAAAGTAAATCATCCTCTCAGTACATCTCATAAAAAATGTAATATGACAGAGACTCTAAATTGATCTGTGGATTATTTAGTAATCCGATATCAGTTTCGTTTTTCTTCTTCTCTTTTCTATTTGATAATTTGTCAAATTCCACCTTTGGGGGGAAACTAATACGTATATCTCAAGGTATGTGACTTTGAAAAATTACTCCCAGTTATAGATGTTGTTTAAAATATGAATTAAGTGGAAAATGTGAGAGGGGTACTTAACTGTTTCATCTGTTTAGATTAACAGCTGATAGGCAACTATGTTGTTATATTTATCTGTTGTAGAAACTTTCTTATTTGATCATTGTAAATAAATTGTTTGAATCTCCTGTTATCCCTCAGTGGTTTAATTGGCTCAGATCAGACGAGTGAAACACCCAACTTTCAGCCATCACTTGTCGCTGAGTTGGAAATATTCCTGGAAAGGTTATCAGACATGGAGAAATCATGGTTAGAAGCTTGTGGAAAGCCAGTCACTGAAACACAATTGACGCCAAAACCACAGCATTCCAAGTTAGGACCTAATACCAGTGATTCATCAGATGGCAGCACCGTCACACCTAGGCAGGAGGATACTAGTGCTGACACCTTGTGCCATATAGACACAAGGACTAAAGAACTGGATACATTAAAGAAAGAAATAGAGAAAACATTAGAGGAATACAACATGTCATGTATGTTTCTGCATGTTTTGTAGCCTGTGCTAATTTATACAGATCTGTTTGTATATTTCTCTCTCTGTGTGTGTGTGTGTGTGTGTGTGTGTGTCTAATTTTTACACAGATATATTTTATTTTATGTGGCATCAGATATTGAATTATTTTGCTCTACTTTGTCAATTTCATCAACACAGATGAATGACAGTTACAGAAAAACAAACTGGTAAATTTTCAGGTCCACTACGTCCTTACATAGGATCTTATTAACTTCATGTTTAATATATTCCTAGGAGACTCATGCTTATTGCTTGTCAGTTGAACTGATTATAGATAAATGTCAGTTATGTTATGTGACATAGATATGATGTAATGTTATTATGGTGTATATTATTGAATAAATTTACAATTAAATGATCTGTTACTTGATATTTTGTGCCTACAACTGAAATATAATGTTCCCTGTGGATGATTATTAAACTAAATTTGTCACAGCAAATAGGTCAGTAATGTTGATCAGTGAGTTAGTCAGAGAGTCTATTTCCAATACTTTTTTTTTACTTCAGTGTCACCACCCACAACCAGTGTGGGTGACTAATATCATAATGTATATCTTGAATAAAAACAGTGATTTAAAAATGTTAAACTGAAAGAACATCCTTATCAAAGTGTTATAACAAAGTATTTCTGTTACTATGATGGTATGAATGTTAATTATTAAGTGTTTTATTTATATTCGTAGATGCTTACATTTATGGTAGGCCCAAGCAAAGGTTCGGCAATTTTGACAAATAGTACAATACATATTTTAATAATAATTTATGTGAAAACCATGGCTATCATTTTGGTATAAGCTGGATGAATAACAGGCTCTGGAAGAATTAATTGCCAACATAACGTGAAGATTACAGCTAACCGTTATTGTTGGTGACCGTGTGGTACTATATCCATTTTAATTCGGGTAGGTCTGGTGAATCAGCCCTGTCAGATTTATATAGCCAAAGTGAGTACACGGCTAAGTGCTCTCAATACATTAAAGCTTGCACCATTCACGTTTAACAACAAGTATTCTCATTTTTTTGCAAAGTCATACACAAATATTATTATAATGAAACGTTTATTATTGAATACAGGAATAGTTAAATTAGTAATTTTGGGGATGATCTTTTGAAAAACAAACTTGGCCATTCGTTTTCTTCGGATATTTTTAACCTCCATGTCGTGGAATTTAAAGGTGACAGGAAAAGAAATTTCGCGGTAAATATAACGTAACAAACAATTGCTTTATTTTTAGATGCACTACCACGCTCCAAACAATTCTAACCACCAGCTATAATTTTTCCTACCATAAATCCTTAATTTTCGAACTTTCACAGGCCATTACTAATGTTTACTACACTCGCTAGGCATTATCGTGTGATCTCATCTTTGCCTTACATCACGTAGTCCAACAGCTTTGTCTACAAGCATCTTGACCAGTTAACAGAGAAAATGTTAAATTTCGACGAAAGTTTTGATATTTTCAGAGATATCAAGCCCTACAACTTTAAACCTCTCGCGAAAAAGGGTCATAGACAGTAGTAATTGTGATAAACAGCTGCAGCAAGTGCATACGTGGATTTAGAGCAGCTACTTGTGCCGCTGACACCCGGCCCCGGTCCACAACAAGAGTTGTGGTATTGTGTATTTGTTTGTGTTGGTATGAGCTTAATTGATAAGTCAACACACTGGTCTGGAATGCGAATATTTCCCCCTTCCTATCACATAACATCATTTAAAATAAAGTTATATCTGTCGGTACACGGGAGCCCGATTGGTATATGGGTCTCTCCCATATGTGGCCTATAAAGGAATGTGGTGCCCTCGGCGGAACACCTACTAGACTAGTTTAACAGCTTAGTAGTGTGTACAATACACACATATAAGAAGCTTTGAGTAGGCCTAAGTAAAGTTAAATTTTGCCAATAAGTGAAATTTTACTTTATTCACAAATACGTGAACTGGTGAATGGCCAATAGTTTTCTCCAAAGATTACCCTATTATCGCTCATACATAGATTAGTTTGGGCTTAGCATTGCCCAGTTTGTCGAATATGTTTGGAATGGCATCTTCTGTGAGCCTGATACTCTTCATGTCACATCCAATTGATTGTGCCATGGACGGTGAAATAACGAACATACGTTCATCGAAGTGGTAAGTTGGCTTGCACTCTGTTCATGTTTGGCAGCCAGTCGCGCAACCGAGTCTTGTTTTGGGTGAGTTAATGCATATTCATTCCACTGGCAGATCCATTTTCACATTATATGAGGCACAATACACCATTTTTTACGTTTAACCAAGGCAATATAGAACACGTAACACAGGTTAAACAAGTACATGTGGATTGTTTACGTCTTTGTTTGTCAAATATGACGTCAGATTCCGAGGTTTTCCGAAGATTCTCGATTAACGCTGTGGGGTGTGAGATGCTAGCAAAGCAAGTTTTAAAACCATTTTTTATATCTCTGACTGAAATTTATTTTAATAAATAGCACTGACATTTTACTAATTTAGGAAACCTTTTCCTGTGACCTTTAATCCCATTTCTTTTTATCTGTGTCTGTTTACTGTTTCATGTATTCTACGATGAAATGGTTCAGTTTGATCGACTCATTCCATTATTAGTTGATCATATATGCGTTCCGGGTGTGACTTACCCTGAAACGTAACATAGTACTGGCTGAAACATTCGTGGACAGGGATTCACAATTTATAGATATTAATATTATTGGATGAAAGTGGGCATAGCTGATACCTGGAATGCTCATTCTAATGTCTAGGAAGTAGCGATAGCGTTTGTCAAATCCATGTAAGCTTTGACCTTATGTACGTTGAACTGCATAATAATTTGCGAATCAGCAGCTTTCAAAATAGTATTGTCGGTAACTAACACTAACTGCGCTGAATGTTTGTGTATGGCGCGGGTTGTCTATTTTATAACAAATGTGGTAGCCAGAGTAAAAAAGTATTATCATATTCTAAGCAGTGTGATCAGTTCTTTTATTGTCTATTTTTCCTTGCTTTATTTGTTTTTAGATGTTCAAAAATAATATGTTACACAAAATGTAACCAGCAAATGATTTGGAGAAAATAATATAAAAGCTTTCTCAAATAATGTTTTTATGTGGGTGATTTGCTTTCACCTAGTCAAGCTTATTTTACTTCTGGCAAACTCGTTCACGCGGTGAATGGCTCTTGAAGAGTACAGATGATATTTGGTGGACATCGGAAACCCGAGGCTTTCTCGATTTCTGTCTTTGAATGAATACCAAATACGTGATTTTAACTGGTACATTTAAAATGTTAACAACTAGTGATAGCTTAAATACACATATGGTTGTTACTCAGAACATCCATTAACGTGTATTTGGTGTTAATTACACGTAGGGTTAGCAATCTTACTCACAGTCTGCCGTGTGAATGCGTGCCGGTGTACTTATTCGGCGAATTGGTTCCCTTTTCATTGTCCAATTACTGAATGGAAAATATTTATTTACGAAGTTTGAGAGACAAAACACAACCAGAATGTGTTTATTATGTGCGAAATATTTAAATTTAATTCCGTTGCAACGTACTTTCTTTATACATGTACACCAATACGCCTGCGTAGGTCACCGCACGTTGAAAAAACACATGGTCTTAGTTTCTTTTTCACGGGATCACCATTGATGTATTACCTTGTCGGTCAATCAAGGTCGTAAGTCGACAACTACCTGTACTCATACGGGAGCGGGAGTTATGGGGTTAATGATCAGCTAGATGCGGCGACAGCATCAGTTATGTTCGTACATTATACGCATTGTTAATCAGTTCGCTTATGTACCAGAAGCTTGTGGTGCACATATAACTAGGAAGCTTTAATTAAAATGAATTATGAGTTATTTAATAAATTTTAAAATTGAAGTCGAAGCAGGAATTGTAACAGGAATTGATGCGTTTGAATAGATTGTTCCAATATGACGTATTATACCTAAATATAGATGTTACAGTTAATCTGTGTAATAAGGTAATGTGCATATTACCTGAACTATTCAACTAACTGAGATTTAATACAGATTACTTGAAAATTTCAGGTAATATACATATTACTTGATTATACAGGTTAACTGTGACATATATATATATATATATATATATATATATATATACCTGAAATAGGCCTAGATTGCACACCTTAGTTGTACCGGAGGTCAGAGTAGATGTCGGTATATTCGACGGGGGCAACTGAAAACGTTTACGGGAGTGTAATTTTCGCCTTACTTTTGCAGTATGTTAATATGCTCAGCAGTACTTATATATTTAGTGGGTTTTATTTCAGTTCAACTGTTGCTAGTTTTTGCCATAGCTTCTGTACATTGATTAATAAATTATTGCAAACAAAACGCAACATAGCTCACACAAGTTTCCAATTAATAAATTAATGCTATTTCAATTTCTGTTTTCGCCCCCTTTAACCCTTCATTTATCATGTATTCACCGTTTTATGGCGCGGTGGGTATAATAATACCCCCATAGAAAATTCTAGTTCTGGTTGCATAGAATATTTTATTTCTTATCACAGTAGTACAATAGAACGAAGTATAGTTCAAATGCAGTGGCAGTTCATCTTCGTCAGGTTGACAATCAGTGCTGAAACTGAACGCGACTACTTTAACTAGTAACCAGTAGCAAATTTAAAATATAAATTAACCAGGTAATTAAAACAAAACTTATATTTGGCACAATATGCAACTAAGAAAGTTTCGTTAGATTTGTATAAGCCATTACATCAATATGACATAGGGTTGTTTTTTTTTGGCGGGGGGGGGGGGGGTTGAATTTCCTGTCGGACTAATTGTTTGTTTTTCTCGAACCTATTTTTATTTAGCTAAAGAAAGACCTGCTCTGGTTTTACTAAATGCATCAACTGTGTTCCTTTAGTCGTATCCTGCCTTATAACCTTTCCCATAACCATAGCGCTGTGCCTCAAAATTCTTGCTATTGGTGTAGTCACCACCTTTTGCGGAGTAACCACGATCTTGCTTACCGGACATCGGATAGTCCCTGTCCGTTTTACCAAAATTGGGATAACTCGGGTCTTGTTTTCCACGTCCCGGGTATCCCTTGTTCTGTTTCCCTTGCATTGGATACACAGCAGCGGCTTGACCAGGCGCGGGATAATCGCTTTCATGTTTCTCCAGCACGGCGTAGCCTTCGTTCCCGTGATGCTCGTGATGATACTCGGCTTCGTGACCATCGTAGCCAGCTCCGTAACCATCTCCGTAACCCTGTTGAGTCGTATAACCGGTGTCTACGAGATTGACGTCACAGAAGTCGTGATAGTAATAGTCCTTGCCGAACTCGTATCTCTCGTATCCCGAGTTCATTGAGCCCGGGGCACAGTGCTGTTCATAAGCATTACCATTGGAGCATATCATAAAGCTGTATTTGTTGTTGTAGTACAACCCGTCACTGGTACATTTGCCTTTATAATGAAAAATATGCAACATGCTTATGAGAACTCGTTCAATCATACATTTACGTACCCCAATGTTTTTACATACCGATCTTTATGTAAGTATGTAAGTAATTTATGGGTCATTTTTATTGAGCAAATTCAAAGAAGCAAAGAAACAGCATTAACATAAAACTCTATACAATCGCAGTTAATTTTACGTGTAATGCATTTCTGTTGTTGATCATTACAAAATTATTTCCCTACGTTTCATCCTGGAGTGATACAGTTGGAACAATGTGCATTTGTTTCGAATCTTGCAACTATAGTAGTTGAAGTGTTGAATTGATGCTAAATAAACCATCGCGCTCCTTGTATTTGTTTTTGTGAAACAATTCTTATTTTTAAACTGTTGAAATATCAAATGTGTTTTTGCAAAACCAAATCTTATATATATATATATATATATATATATATACATATATATATGTGTGTGTGTGTGTGTGTGTGTGTGTGTGTGTGTTGTCGCATCATTTTATGAACATACCTCCATATTTTCCGTGGTATATCTGGCCACTGTGCACAACTTGCACTTGTGTCTCGTGTGTCCTATAGTCTTTTGGTCCGTAAACTGCATTCTGGAGAATTTCGTTTTGCTTCAACAAGGGCTTCCCCAAACCACACGAAATGAGACCAACGAACGCGTACGCCAATAGAAACATTTTCATTATCAGCCAATTGCCACTGGAACGACTGTACTACCCCGATATGTAGATGGAGACTGGACACATGAGGATCCAAGTTCCAATGGTATATATATCTAGTCTGGACCGTTTAATATTTCACAAGGACAATGGCGGGGTCAAGCCATCCCGATGTCATACGTGTACTCGTATCATTGTTAAAGTAACCTGTCTAGACACACGGCACACGCCACGACTGACAATAACAATTGTGGCTGGATATTAAACATAAGATGTTTTATGACAGCCAGACTCGCGAAAGCAGCATTTTGAAATGGCCATCCCTTTACGAACGGCATGTCGGAATTGACCTTCGCTCGACCTTTTTCAGTATTACTACCACGAACGTAGCCGTCTAACTTTGCACCAGTCTCATCAAATTTGGTATCACGGTAACTCTAAATTGGAAAAGGCACATAGACTGATTGTGCACCTTTTTATTGCCATCCAAATAGGAAACGGTTAGACGTCTATAATTCTACACGAATTTCACGGCATATAAGCATATAAGCCGATGTACTGAGTAGAACGTTTGACATTTTTCCATCAAGGCTTTGAGCTTGAGCCCTCCATTAGAGCCGTCGAAATATCCGGCTCTCCGCAGGGGCATAATTCAAACACACGAACACACAGACACACACACACACACACACACACACACGCGCACGCACGCACGCACACACCAGAGTTGGGGTAATCGTAATCGGTAATTGTTATCGAATGTAATCGATTTCATGATCTCAAGTAATCATAATTACCATTTCCAGATTCGTAATTGATTACATTGTAAATGTAAGGGTATTCAGCTATTACTTTCACGATTACACACGGTGTTTGATTATTTAAAATGTTATATCATGCCAGAGATAATGGGCTCGTATGTAAGGCAAAAGTTAACAATAGAACTGATTTATCCATTGACGGACTGCTGTCATATTTATACATATAATGATTTGTCAGTTTATCTGTTCTAAGGAGATGAAAAGAAAACACTGCGGGGTGGCCAACGTCGGCATTAGACGGAGATCAAAGGTGGAAGTACGGAGTTGGGGGGGGGGTTAGATTTGTAGAAGAACATTATAATTTAAAGCATATTAATAATTTAAGACTTAAAAGTGGTCCATTTACAGAGGTGATCAAGTTACAGAGAGGTCGGAGTTGTGGTTTGATTATATTCTAATTATCCTATTTATTATATATACTTTAGCTGGCTATAGTCACGCCACACATGTTGCTCTTCGTTACTAAATATATATTCAAACAATTTCATTGATATTGTTTCGGTTTTCACTAATCTCAGTTTGCACTAATCTCAGTTATCTCTATAAATACCTGTGCATTCATGGCAAATGCATTACTTGCTCTATGGTGAATATTGATCTCAGAAATATTAAAATAAATTAACGTCGTACAGTGGCATCAGAGTCTCTTGTACATTTTCATTTTGAGAACATACCAAAAGTGCGTCTGGTTCCTACAAAGCAACACGTAAACAATGTAGCATGTTTATATCGGTATTGTACAGGCAACTGAGTAAATATTGCTGAAGAATCGCATTCGTGTTTGTGTTATATACATTGTAATCATGATTGTAATCATGATTACTTTACTATGTAATCGTAATGGTAATCGATTACCAAGGTCCTGTAATTTCCCCAACCCGGACACGCACACGCGCACGCGCGCACACGCACACCCACACGGACAGACACACACAGACAGACACACTCACCGGCTCGCAAGCGTGCACTGAGAAACAAACCAGAGCCAATCAGCGGAATAGATCTTATATTGCTCACGTCTACGCTACTTTTATATTAAAAAGTAGATCTCTAAAATAAAGTATTGAGCGACAATTTAGAATTGTAAAAGAAGCGAAAAGGGGAAGTTCGTATATTCAAAAGACATCCTAAGACTACTTAATAATATGTCATCTATCATCCGAGCCTCGTATTTACCTGCCACACCTATAAATTATAGCCTGTGTCGTCTGTTTTCCAACCAAAATAACTATTAGTATGCGAGTATTCCCATCTGAACATATTTAAGCATTAAAACAGTACATACCGTAGTTTATACTATACATATT
Organism: Paralvinella palmiformis; assembly: GCA_025642065.1. Lineage (NCBI taxonomy): Eukaryota > Metazoa > Annelida > Polychaeta > Terebellida > Alvinellidae > Paralvinella > Paralvinella palmiformis. Next base: position 23,458 of record JAODUP010000435.1, on the reverse strand, counting down.
TTAGACGAAAGACACACGACTCGGCTAGTTTAAAGGCTTTCCGCTGTCTCCTCTGTACATCATTAAATTAGCCCCGAAGCTTTGATGCCTATTTGATAAGCTCCCAGAGAATTCTTAAACGTTATCCACACAACCAGGTAAAGTTCGGAATCCGTCAGGCTTGGACTTCATCTTTACAACGGTCATATGTGGTATATGACAACACGTACAACAATAGGATTTGATTGGCGTTAGGATGTGCTAGTACTGATCTAACCTAAAGACCACACGACTACACTATTATTAGTGCGGCATGGTTGTGTGTGTGTATGTGTGCGTGCGTGCGTGTATGTGGATATTTTCCAGATACGAGTACGGCAAATCGAATTGCACCGTGTTGCGATTCGAATCGCTGTTGCACAAGAACCTGACAAGAAATTCCCAGGAGGGATGTCAACAGAAGGATATCGTATCGAATTTCAAAATGGTAGCACTTTAAAAAAAACGCCCCATTCTGCCATAAATTAATATGATGCAGGAACTATACCGATACTTATTAGCCGTCACTCGCATCATGAATGTCAAACGCGGGCCATCTAAAACTAGGTGGTGATGATGATGATGATGATGATGATGATTGGTGTTTTACGGCCACTTTTGTGCACATGGTAGGCTAAATGGGCCGAGACCTCCGAAGGTAATGAAGCGAAGTCAAAGATGAAGCAACCTTTAGATATGCCCACGCCGAGTTTCGAACACCGGTGGTAGTGATAAGATATCCAACACGCCACCGTTTAGGACGTTCGAAACCCGCCGGTGTCACCCTTTATACATCGTCTACTAGCTTTAAGCTGTCCATAGCCAGCTGCGAACTCACCCGGAGAGATGTGTATATAACAACAACGACACCCGGCACAATGTTGCGGGTGATTTCAATTCAGGTTATTTTACAACCAGTATTGTCAAAATTTGAATTGCATCATATTCTTGTGTTTATATTCCTGTTCTCGCCAATGTATATAATATCCATCCGACTAATTTTAATATTTATGTCGCTTATTGTCACCCGTAACAAGTATCGCATGTCATAATTCCGATCTGCCAACAGCAAACTATTAAATCTCTAACACGTTAGAAATCTGCCCTATTTTGTTTATTTTACGCAGCTGTATATGTTACTGTTAATCTGTATAATTAGGTAATATGTATTTTCCCTGAAATGTTCAGGTAATACATGTATTGCTAACTGAGATTTAATACAGATTACCTGGAAATTTCAGGTAATATACATATTACCTGATTATTCAGAGCAACCGTAACATATACATCATTCGTATAAGATTGAATTCAATATATGAATATATCCAGATGTGGGTGGACTCCAAGGAAGCATCAAATTATTTTCTATTTGACTAATGACTATTCATAACGAAAACAAATTATAATCTAGATGCAAGTGTGTTAGATGGATTGTTTGATTTCATCTCGATGTTCGTCTTCCCGGTGACTTACGACGAGGGGCTAATTCCAAACTCGAAGCTTTATGTTGATGGATGAGGTATCACACCGATTCAGGCAATATTAATTTTCCAATCTTCCGTCTAGTAGGTTACCAACTGCATAATGGTCGGGCTTCCAATGACGCAAAAAATGTTAAGCTACGAGATATAGAACTGCCTAAGGGGAACGGTATCTATAGTTGACTGGATGGCAAGGATTAACTCAGGCGCTAGAGCAACGTTCATAGGGAAGATGGTGCCGTTAAGCACTATACATCAGGCATGCCACTTGACCACGACTTCGAGGAAGCTAAGCTTGAGATAAAACCATAGCAAGTCGAATCTGACTTATTTATTTCGGGTTACTTCAGAAAACAAACTGATGATATAACAGAACACGATAGGATATACCGTACCCACGCGAATAAGGGCCCCGGCGCTTATTGTTTTAAAACAAGTTATGCCCCCGACCCTTGTTCAAGCATGCCGTTATTCAAGCAGAGGCCCTTATTCGCGTGAGGATGTTACATGTAGTAGGTACGAATCCCCGTTTAGTCTAAGGACACACGCCCTATTGCAACCGCTGACGTATTTCGTTCGTTTACTTATAAGCTACTTTAATATGATTTGCGTTGGAACATTTCTCTTTATGCAAAGGATCATAAAATAATGAATCCAATGAAAATGCTTCACTCTTCTAATAATCATTTATAAATTAAGAAAACATAAAGTATTCCCGATGGATGACATACTGTTAGCTGTTATGCATAGACTAGCTGCCTGCATTACATTAAGTTGTTTTATATATATATATATATATATATATATATATATATATAATTTGGTTGAAGAATCCATCCCACTCATGCAATCACAAAACGGTAATATACTTGTATATTAAGTGTAATATATTATCTGCGCTATGAGTTATTTTATGTTATATGTAATTTTTGATAAAAGTAGTCTGAACTTATTTGCTTGGAATACTATGATGACTCCCGCAGGTACACCAATCCACAATTTCAGAAATGTTCAAAAATTTTCAAAAGATTTGTTTTGACGACTAAATTATAATGACTTTTCGTTTACCAATGTCGACAAATATATCCTAATGGTTTTATAATCAGTAATCCATCATTTAAAAAATGTAATCCTTTCAATATAAAATACTCATCAATTGCATTGTCTAGCTAATTGGAAAGATGAACAGTTTGAACAGCACCTGAACGCAAAGCACGGGGTTCTAATTCCGTCATAATGTTCCCGTGCCGTTTTGTCATAACGCTAAACATTTATTGCTTAGGGTGAAGGCAAGCTATGAACTCCTCTTAGATTTCACGGCCAATTCATCATACATTCAACGGCAAAAAACCACACATGGATCCGGTGCTGCAAGTGCGACGTGGATTCACCATGGAAATCGTGATGCGGATTCATCTTTCAAATGGAAACAAAATTTTGAACGTGAATACGTCAACGATTGGCCAGGATTCACAACGTGGATTACAAGTAATTACGTTTACTGTGGTGACCGATAATAGATAAACGAGGTAATCATTTGGCAGTGTATTACTGATCAGTTACATGCAGATGTTAATCTCGCATGAGACAGATTGCAAGCATAGTGTTCCAATGCAAGCAATATATAAAAACTAGACAACATTAATCCCAACATTTAAATTAGATCATACCAGGTACAATTCTATGAGCACCATGCTGAAGAAAATTGCCAATAATTTGTATAGCAGCACAGCCTAATTACGATCAAATAATCAGTGGAATGTATACAGTTGTTTAAAATATTTCTTCAGTTTAAGCGAAGATATAGATGTATGGAAATTTCGAAAGCTAAATTATTCGGTGATAATTACAAAGAAAACACATTATTCCGGATATTTTTGTCGGAGTCCTAGTCTTTTGTTTTACTATTACGCGCTCTAGACTGGCCCACGGAGGTAGAATTAAGTCAACATTTACTTTATTGTTTCGCATAGATAAATATATACAATAACAATTACATAAATATCTCTAAATCATGCTCAGAAACTTTTTCCCCATTGTTCCTAATGATACAGAATTTAATTAGCCAATTAGAAATTCCTTGGAGCAAAAAGACAAAAACAATTAGCGAAGGAAGGAATATTCTCTGGTGCAAGGTGACATAATGAGATAATTTGAATATATTAATTGTATAAGGATGGTTAGATGCGTGCATCTCTAAGGTTTTCACTTATTTGCTAATAACCAATAAATGTGATCAATATTTCAATGTTGGAAATAACCTTTATACATGATGACAATTAGAGGCACCTTAGAGGATTCGCTTATTGTCCCAGTGAAGAGCGTTTCAAGAGAGCTTCCCTTTAAATCGTGGTAAAAACCATATATATGATGACATGTTTCCAGTTCGACCATCCGTTGCTTTGCTCGCCTGTAAACTTAGTCTATAATTAATCTGAGTTATAATATGATTTGAATATCGGTTTTGGGTAAAGTGTGATTTGCTTCACGTTGTCGTCTTATATATGATCTATTTAATGATATTGATTCGTTAAGAATCCAATAACAGGTATACTTTCCGATAAGCCATTTGTAAACCCTTTAGAATGATATTATTGTTGTTGGTGTCCGCCCCGTTACTGTTACTGATGCTGTTTTTGTTGTTGTTTTTATTATAATTGTCGTTGTCGTTGTTGTTGTTATTATTTTTATTGATTCCACCCTCGCCCAATGTCACCATCATCATCATCGTCCGTCGTCATCATCATCATCATCTATCATGGATCTCATTGCGTAATAGGTCATCATCATTTTCAACAAGGTAGTAATAGCAAGTCTTTATTTAATAAATGCCATACAAAACACCAGACTTCACTGAGACTTTCTGCCGACAGCTTTAGAAGATCACATCCGGTCATCATCTTGTCAATAATTCATCAGAAGACCTGAAACGGTAAGCTTAAAGTACAACAACCATCTGACATAGATGTTCACGCAGTTATAAAAATACGGACAGCAAACGATGGTTGGTTTTGTTGTTCGGGGAGAATCCCCGGGCTGTCGCTTAATCAGCACAGCCTCTAGGTTGGAGTGGTTGAGAAACCTCCTCCCCCACCACTCATCGGGGAGCAGTACGGAAAGATGGAGCCGAAATACCCTGAGGGTGGTCACTGCCAGAGTGTTTTACGTCCTCGGGGGGTTTAACGTCCCCCTTTATTTTAAATAATTCAGTGGAGACGGCAGCACCATTTAACGTAGTCAGCCACCCACGATGTAGTGAGCCGAGAAATTAATCCCTGGAAACGTTTCGACCTCTTACGGGGTTCGAACCCGCAACCGTTGGCACCAAGTGCCGGGTGCTTAACCGCTAGGCCACCGGAGCTCACTTGCAGTAAACGATCGTTGTTCGCTGTTATTTATGCCCCGATCAAAATAATTGTACACCACGCAGGGCCGTCTTAACGCACGGGCACGCTGGGCAGTTAGTTACCCGGGGGCTCCACGAGCATAGGGACCCCCCCGCCCATGCTAATCAATGTATGTTGTGGCTTGGTGTTAATAAATACCTACTATGTTATACTAAACTGTAACTATGTGTTACTACATTTACAAGTGGACATTGGCGTTCGCATCTGATGTAATATCACGGTCACCTCTACAACCTCACGTCCATGTATCTGTACGGATCTCGACCATTAACATTTGTATTCTTGTGAGTGGTTGTGTAGGTAGGGCACCCAGTGCATGGCTTTGCCCGGGGTCCTATAATGCTCTTAAGATGGTCCCGACACCACGGCTATTACTACTACTACTACTACTACTAGTAGTAGTAGTAGTAGTAGCAGTACTATTACCACTAGTAGTATTAACAGTAATATTAGTATTATTGTAGGTGAATTTTAGTGTTTATTTAATAGTAAACGTATACTGCAACGTTCATGTGTAGACGTTCTATTACTATAGTTACAACTACTACTACAACTACTTCTACTACTACTACTACTACTACTAATAGTATTAGTAGTAGTAGTATGTGATAGTAAGAGTAGTATACGTTTCATATTGCTAGGAGACTGTGTTTAATAATGGCCAAACACTGCATCCAGTAATAACGCCAATAGCTTACATTCATATTCAGGAGTAAGTACCTTATACCAACCAGTTTCGTCGGCCCAGTTCAGTCACCTCATCACTGAACTTAATGGAAGTTGTTCTGGTAGCCATAGTTACCATATCCGAAGCCTTGGAAGCCGCCAGGGCGTGGACCAACGCCTCCGCCGTAACCAGGGCCCTTGAAAACAACTCCCGGGCCACCTGGACCGGCGTAGCCACCGGCGTAGCCATTCTGGGCGGCGGCGTAACCGGTGTCTACAAGGTTTACGTCGCAGAAGTCGTGATAGTAGTAGTCCTTGCCGTACTGGTATCTGTCGTATCCCGAGTTACGCGAGCCCGGGGCACAATGTTGTTCGTAAGCGTTACCGTTCGAACACATTATAAAACTGTTCTCGTTGTTGTAGTAGAAGCCGTCTTTGCCGCATTTGCCTTGAAAGAGACGAACGGGAAGGTTGGCCTGAGTTAAATGTGGAGTAGCTTAGATAGAAAGATAGAGGGAGGTGTAGATAGTTAAGTAAATAAATAAATAGCTGGCTGGATAGATAGATAGATAGATATATGGATGGATATTAAGACAGACAGATAGACAGACAGACAGACAGACAGACAGACAGACAGACTGACTGACAGAAAGGTAGATAAATATATATGGGCGGAGAACTTAAATATAGGTATTGATCCGAACAAAACGTATTACAATATGATGTGCGTGCATGTGTATGTATGTGTGTGTGTGCGCGCGCGCGCGTGGCCGAGCGCTACATTACATTCGGATAACTCTAGTTTTTTTCTTCTTCATGACATTACATGTCTTCAATGATACTTGTCATTTAAGACCATTCTTCTATTGTTATTCATATTTAGAACCCCTTTGATTTTATTCTACATTATATTCTACACTACGTATTCAGACAATCTGCCATACATAACCAGATTGGCAGAGTACGTTTATACGGGAAAGGATACTTAAATTGACCATTCCATGCCATTTGAAAATAAAATGCTTGAGTTGTATCATCTTCGAAAATTGAATGAATATTTGCACAAAATGTGCAAGTACATAAAACGTTCTTTGAGTCAAGTGTTATTGAAAGGAACGAATTTCAGTATCCCCACAATTCTAATCTAACTGAGCTATCATGCCTTTCTTTATTTAACATTCATAAATATACCCAGCTAAATATTCATAAACGTGTACAACCATACATAAATATAGAACAATACACAAATAAATCTATAAATACATAAACATCAATGATACGCCAGGAACTAAAACTATCTTCTTGAAATAGATACAAGTAACCATGTGTGTGTGTGTGTGTGGGCGTGGCGTGTTATCTATGTATGTATGTGCCCGTGCGCATTTGTGAGCGGTTCATTCGGCAGAGAATGCAGCATGGTCTAGTTTCTTTTACATAGTTTGACGAATATATTGCAGTTACCTCGACTTCGATAACCGTATCAATCGTACTCGAAGCCTGAGCTTCCATTTCATCTTTCCATCATATTCACCAAATGTTCTTCCACTTTACAAGATTTTATCAAGTAGGAATACCCATCAGTCATATGCACATTGGAAGAACGATTGTGCACTCCCCTTGCTTTTTATGAAAGACTGTATCTATTGCTACACAGGCCCGTACGCCATCCCGCACGCGCACCCACACGCACGTGCACGCACCCCCCACAAGCCCACATTACACACACACGCGCGCGCGCGCACACACATACTTACTATTAATAACCACTTCGATCATACAGCGTCAACTCGTCACTAAAATATCACTTTTACAACTTACCTCCATACTTCCCGTGATAGAGGTGTATCTTGTTACCAGCACCTCCATAGCCAACAGACTTGTACACGGTCTTCTCCACGACGTGCTTCTTCACCACGGCCGGCTTCTCGTAGGCGGCAAGAACGCAACCAATTAGAGCGCTGATCAAAACCAACAATTTCATCTTTGAAGTCCCTCGCCGAGTTTAGTGGAACCAGTTTCTATATCCTTGCGTTCGTGGAGCTTGCCGGTGGTTGATGAGGAAGATCGGTGTCGAATGCCGTCCCTTTATATCGGGCCCAGTGTCCAAGGGACAACGCGTGGACAATGGCGAGGTTATTGCTGCATCTCCGTGGTGGCGATAAATCATTGTCGGCGCGACCAGTTGGTGTCAACTAGCGCGAAAAACCTGCCTCCGGAGTCATCTTCGAAGCCTTAACCCAACGTTCCACGCGCATAAAGCAATTGTATAGACGCGTACGAGTGTGACAGGTATCTAACAGGTCACGACGTTTAATGGCGGCGCATCCTGCCTGTTATTCAAGAGTTGATAAATTTATGGTTGAACTTATAGCAAAACTTATAAAATAATTTTATATTTCACAGACACGCATTGTGCACACTGTACTGTAGTCGTAAATAGAGGTTGATTGATGAGTAATACACGTAAACTAACTGATATAATTGAACAATGGGTACAATTATTGCATCATCATCATTATCATCATCAGCATCATCAGTATTATCACCATCGTCTTCGTCATCGTTTTAACATCATAGTGCCGTCATCATCATCATCATTATTATTATTATCATCATCATCATCATCATCAGCGTCATCATCATCATTTTCATAAATAATATATTCATCATTGGGCTTATTTTACGGTGGAAGTGTACGCCTTAACTCGTATATGCCTTTTTGTCGCATAGTAATGGCGCACAGAATTTACTTCGTCAAATTCATCATCATTATAATCATCATCATCGTCATTGTTTTCATCATCATCATCATCAGTATCATCATAATTAGTATCATCATTATCATTAGCAACTGCAGCGTAATGACCGACCAACCCAAGTTCGCTGATAGATGAAAATGAGGGAACTTATAAATATCATCTGGATATACAGTATGTTAGCTAAAAAGTAAGAGAAAGCGTACATATATGAAGTGTTCGTGAAGGCCAAATCAAACCACAATAATGGTAAAAGATTGGAGACTGTATTTTCGACATAGGAATAGATTAGAAGAACTGTCTCATCGTGAACAATTTTATATTGAAGGTAACTTTTGAAAGTGTATAAATGTAAGAGAGAAAAGCGTAATTATGTTATTTAACGATTTTATTCGTACAATTAAACTGATAAAAGAACGAAAGGGAGAATGTCAGGAACATATTGTTTGCTTGTTATTGTATTCATTGCTTTAATAATGAGTTGTTTTATTCAATAACGCTAGTTCACCGATGTCAGAAAAGGCCAAGTGTATCAAGCGAATCTCCTCAATGATCTCAGTAACGCATCCCTGTGTGCTTCTTGCGCGGAAATACAACACAGGTTAGGCAGACTCGGGGAAATGGCAGATTGATCTACATTCTCGACGTACCCGCCATGGTATGAGAGCTATTTTCAGCGTCTCCGAGACGCTGACGATAATTCACGTATACCTACCGGCTTCATACCTCCAATCACCGGGATCCTCATCTTCGTTTTCAACGATATCTAAAAGAGTAAGAGGATTGACAGCAATAGGATCATCATCGGCGGAAGGTTGCAATAATTACAGATGATACATTAATGACAATGATACCTGCCGCTTATCGTAATAATACATGAGTATGGTAGACCTGGTGAATACTTTGATGTTTGTTTAGTCATGGCGATTGTCACATCTGTAGAAGTATCCGACAGACACAGGTAACACAGGAATCGGGGAATATGTAGGAAGATTACAGCGCAGTACGTAAAATGTGAACAGATGTCCCTGTTTTAAGGGTATCTTTGTGCACAAGATAGTTAGACCAAATGGGCTGATATACTTCCACAGGCAATGAGGTGAAGAGAATATTGAAACCTCCTTCAGATATAGCCGTTCAGGTGTTTGGTCAATCGTGCTCCCATGTTAGGCCATGGAGATGCCCTTACAGCCCAATATGTACTTTATCTGCAGAAGTTGTGCTATCGTTTTGCATATAGGATGTACTTCATGACATTAGTCGGCTACCTTCCTGGTGGCACCGGATAAACAGGTACTGACTCGGAGCGAAGTGAACACATTAAATATGCACACTTTTAGTATTTTAAATATGCATACAATTATAGGCCTACTGTAACGACTAAGGTTGTTTCCAACATTGTGTTGTTGAGTAAGCTAGATAAGATAAGATAAAACATTATATCAATTCAATAATACATACAGGAGTACCATTAGCTAGACGCTATTTACCGAATGTAAATAAGATGACATTATGATTGGGCAATTGGACGAATGTGATGTATGATACAAAATATAAAGTTTGAACATAATGAAAGATGAGCCTTCATTAATATATTGCATATTAATAATAAACTGTCACATTAAATCCAGTGTACAATTAAAACAGCAGCAAATAGGACTATCCAATTCTTAATACGACTTGTAAATACATTTAAATTAATAGCTTGTTTAATATCGTCTTCTTAAAGATTCTACATTTGAACCCTTCATATCTTAACGGGTGCTTACCATACTGCTTAGTTCTAAATTTTGGCATCGTTACCCTGACAAATAATTCCTGTAGGTTAGTATGTCCCATTTTATGAATCAGCTTAAATGTTTCAATTATAAGAGCTTGAACTTATGTACACACAGAAGAGGTTTGCAAGCTATATTTTGTAATTCTGTACGTGGATGAATACTCTTTCATAACATAGAGTAAAGCTGGCTACAGAATATATTCTAGATTTTTCAGGATTAGTCTGAAGAATTCTTTCCTTGATCCAGATCACTAAAACGTTTGACACAAGCTCTATGTTTAACAATACATTTTTTAATATTATAACCATGTATTCAGATATTGTAAATATAAGAAATCGTTCGAATTTAAGTTAAGGCCAATGAACCAAGCATTGAACCGCGTGGCACCACCTTTTCTAGTCCCAGGTGATCTGGTTCTGGTAATGTTGACATAACATTCATTTTTTATATTACTAAAATTATAGGGATCTTTATTTATCACATTATTTTCCATTATTATGATGTCATTTATGAAATTGTCACTTTTCTTAGTAATTAAGGGTTTAATATTTTTCAAAAACAATTTTCCATTTTCCATTTAACATTTGGTCTTCAGATATTATTATTATCGATACAGTTTTTGCAAGGTCTTATCACCGCATTCCTGTGACTATACTTTTTCAGTTCCATTCTTTATTTCTAACACTTGAGTATCAGCATGTTTTTTTCTTCACGTTTATGGCCTTTCTTAGTTGTCCTTTCGTATAATGTATTTCATTGTTTCTAATGGTCCTTTTCTTTAAGTGTGCATGATCATCTATCTACCTTTCTTATCATTGATTGACCGAACCAATATGCATCATCTATATAATCAAATATCTCACTTACTTGAAAGGAAACATTTGACATATCGTGAATATATGCTTGTTTGCTAAAGAGTGTTAAGGCGTCAACAAATAATATGCCTTTTTATAATAGATGCGTGAATTGTGGTGGCAAAACATGCCCTATGAAGATAATCATTTATATCATAATGGATACATGTAAAATGCAGAACGATTTGGGGGAAACATTGCTAATAACAACATCTATTAGGGTTGATACTTTATGCTTAAAACATTTAGTTTTTGTAAATATATTACGGCATCCATGTATATCGAAAACAGTTGTGAGGCAGTTATATTTCACCATGTTCACTGTTAAGTAGTCACATATTACATAATTTAACCTTTTATGTGACGATTGGAATAACTAATTTCAATAATAGAATGTATATGAATTATGTATGATGCCACAATCGGTTGTTTATAAACGAGTATCAGCCATCTGATTTTATGAAAAGTTATTTCATTGAGACTAATTTCTGTTCTTCCCGCTTTACGTTCTCTAGATCATAATGTTTGCTTTGAGCTATGTCATCTCTGATAAACATCATAAGGCCCCCATCGCGTTCGATGCAGCCTATTCTATGTAATGCATAGTCTCTACTAATAACTGCCTCATTGTGAATGTGAATGTGAATATATTTGCAGTCAAAGGCAGACTTTTATGACGAATACAGTTAATGTTCAGGGGACCAAATTTTAAGTTTGACATTTTGAACCTCTCTTAATTCATTAAACATCATATTTGCTTGATCTTGAAGTTGTTTTTTAAAGACATTATTATTAGAGATATTATTATTAGTGACTTGCTTATTAACGATTTTTTTAATCATTAATGCCTGTGAGATCGCTATGTATTATGATATATATATATATATATATATATATATATATATGGTGAAAATGGCTGGTATTTTTTAGCAAATGCGGAAAATACAAGAATAACAACATAAAGATTTATATATGAAATCCATTATTTATTTATAGCTTTCGCTGTCTATTGTAAACTAGACATCCAAATTCTGATAAAAGAGAAAGTGTACAAACAGCCAAACCAACTGCCAGAGCAGCAAATAAGTAAAATATATCCTCAACAGTTAATGATCTTTCAACTGCACTTGGGTTAACACCAGCACCACAAGGAGTATGGTCGATGTGGATACGCGTCCAATATTCCGTTAAGCCAGATTGGATAATATTCATTATCCTGCAATGATGAAAAATATATATGGAGTTTTTATGATCTAACTGTAAAGCAAATAAATACACTATGATGACGCGCGTTTTGAAATAGAAACAATGGCCAGAAATAAATAAGTATACATTATATCAAAATGACGCTTGTAAGTAGCATCTTCGGTGAGGACAATTCCATAACTCATCTTGAAATAATTCTCTTGAAGAATCACTCCATCAGCACATTTCCTCGGACTCCTATGTTGTTCTAGACCAGTCTTGTCACCAGAATAAACTATGGATGGTTCCTTCTCTAGTAATGTCCAAGCTTCTTCCTGGGATTTAGCAAGCCACTTATCAGGATTTTTCTTAACTTTGTCCCACAATTGTTTATAAACGCCATCTTTTGAATTCTGTAATGAAAGCACCATATATATATATATATAAAAATATATATATATATATATATATATATATATATATATATACTATATATATTATGTTTGTGTGTGTTTTATATATATATATATATATATATATATATATATATATATATATATATATATATATATATAAACAAACTAACCTATAGGTGATTAATAGAGGAGGTTGTACCTTTAATAATGTTTCGGTTGATGTACTTTTTAGTATGAGAAGTGAGTACGTGTTATCATCGGCCAACCCTTGGAGTGTAGTGAAAGGTTTTTGGAACTTTTCAACTGCCAAATGTGCAGTTAGATTACCGCTGTATGTCGCCACTAGTATGATTACTGTTAGCCAGAAGAAAATCCTCAGAATACGTATACTGCCGATGTTTGTCTTGACGTCATTGCCTTCATAGACAAGGAATAAACAACAGTACAGTTTGAGATCAAAACAAGTGAAGTGGTTCGAGCCGACCATGATAACAATGGTGTACGTATTTAAAATGGTAGAAGGGCTGTACCAGAAACAACGAGTGTTAAATATAAATCAACGTTACCTTGCAGAAGTAAATTTCCATAGTAGGTGTAAATTGTGTCCTGTAGAATGTAACACCCATTTAGTTTTTGGTTTATGTGAATTGACCTTACTGCATGCGTTAGTATTGCAACCACAAAAGGCATGCATCCTATAGCGAGCCACGTGTTACATTTAAATACTCCATAGAAAAATTTCCACCTCTTCCCTTGGATTAGCAGTATTAAGCCATTAGACTCTTCATGGTACGGTGTCGTAAAATCTACTATTGCCTCTCTTGATTCCGTAACTGTAATGCCACCAACAGCCATATCAACTTCCTGAATAAATTCAATATGTTCGTGTGTACCCGGTAATTTTATTTTTGGGGAAAAGGTTTCTTCCCAATTTTTGTTTAAACTGAAAACCCCCAACAAAAACCCCCAAAAATTAATTTTTTAAAAGGGGGTTTACTTACCCCACGTGGCCACCATTCCTATAAGGCCATTCCATCTGCCATGTATCTCAGCTCCAAAGTTCCCATCTACTGAATAGTGAAAGCTGTAGCTGAAACTCCAAATTGTTAACCTATTAGGTAATACTCAGTACAAATATGAATAGCAGCACTCAAAAAGTATGATGATAATTATGATATTTACATATTTTCTTAGCTATAAGCCACAAATAGAAGGACGTACTTTCACGAACCTGAAGTTAAAATGTACAGACAGTGTATCAATCATATCTTTTTCAATTCCGACAAAATATGAAACGTTCTCTTTGCTCTTCACCTCGTACATGAAAGGTCGATACTGTTATAAATATAAGGAAATTATATAAAATAAAATTTTTTTTATAATGAAATACTAAAACGATTTGGTAAATTTTAGAGTACGGGAGGCTATATATATATATATATATATATATATATATATATATATATATATATATATATATATATATATATATATATAAACTTACGCTGATGCACCCTATTCTTAGATGTATCCCATAAAATTGTTTAAAATTGGCGGGCATTATGACATTGCTGTTGGTGAGGATTTGTTCTTGTGAGCAGTACTGCCCCATATACTTGGAACTCCCACTCTGATGGCAGTTAAACATACATCGATAAACTTGAACAGCAGCGGCACATATTTTATCCCCTTTCGTCCATTTCTGGAGATAAAAAGTGATTTATTGTTGATAGTTTTTGTGTTGTGTAATCTAATTAAAACACGTCCAGGAATTGAACACTTGATTATTGGCCAATTCGAGATAACCATTCTCAAACACAGAAAATATCAAAATTGTAATCATTCTCAAACTTGGTATAAATGTGTTTTTATTTTATTACGATAACGACATTTTGCTAATTAGATAATCAATTCATAAAACACTAATCGGGTTTCTGATGAATCCATTAAGTATTATGGAATCGATCCAGCTCTTTAGGCTTAGTGGGATTGAAATAAGAAATCCATTTAAGTTTATCGATCACATGAAAATTCAACTGCACAAACTGATGAAATTATAAAACATACCAAAATATATTCTTCCAGTGTATATGACAAATCTTTTGTCTTTAATATCACCATGTTATCACCTCTTCGTAGATAAGGTCTTAGGATCAGATAAGATTTTTCTGAGTTTCTTGGAAGTATCCAATTAAATCTTCTGCGTATTAATACTGATTCTGAAGGTTCTATTGTCAACTGAAGAAAAGGGTTCAATATTTAATAATATGTCACACATCATTTAGCTAGATAAAAAGGAATCATAAAGCAATAGGAATAACTAATTACAACGTTCTCTTATATTTAAGTAATGAATAAGTACCTGTTTTATTATTTTCATCGTTCTAGACAAAGAACAGTCCACTATTACGTTTACAAAATCATCCTTTGGTATATATGAATCCAAAGTTTGAAATGAATCGGCAGCATCACATTCTATTGCTGTCTGCTTCAGGAATCCAAGTCTTTTTCCGAGATCAGATTTTGCTTCTTTGAAATATAATTTGAAACAAACATCTAACTCACATTTATAAATATGTAGATAAGATTAAACATAGAAAGTAAATCCGGATCAATTTAGCAACACATTACTAATCTTACCTGCAATAAGCAGCAAATCCGACCATTCGCCCTGCATCACAATACCTTCTACGACACTATAAATTGCTTCACTGGTATCACACGATCTAACCTTGGTAATGGTATCTCTAATATTGCCGATTTGTGGAAATTGATAATACTTAATACAGGTAATAGTTTCTTCAATAACTATATGTGGCTTTCCTTTTTTAGTATCTGATAGTAATATCAGCTTATTTTCCAGAGGTACGGATATAGCGATCCTAAAAGAGCCTGAAATATAAGGTAAAACTTCATGTTATGCGTAATATACGAAACGACTAATCACAGCTATTTCAAAGCAACTGGCCATTAGAATTCTATAAATAGAATGCTGCAGTCAAAATATTACCTTTACTGAAGTAATAATTATTTTTTGTTAATTGGTGATGAGTTGAAATCACGTTATTAGATATTTCTATCAATATATTTCACGCCATTTCCCGTGTTTTCTTGCTAATTCAGGATATGCCATTTTGATATAATATCCGTATAGCTTGTCATATAAACATATTATAATTCTTGCCGAAATGTGTAACAGTTGCGGAGGTGATGCGCTATCGAATTGCAAAATACAAAACATTTTTATACACGTTTTTATGCTGAAGAGGGTATGTCATGATTTTTCTTGCCCGTAACTGTAATGACGTATTATAATATGCAGTTGTTTACTAAGCTCATACTCTTGAATCGTCATAAATATCCTACCTTCTTGTTGTTGGCAAGTGTCAGAAAACAGATGTCTGTCTACTCTATACACGTTCTCAGTAGGTAATCCTGCTGAAGAATAATTGTATATATTAATTGTATCAGACACGTTGCTCATCTTTGATAACGATCTCACTCTTTCAATTAGTCCAGCGAGAACTGTCCAATCCTCCAGATCTGTCCATATTATAAAGTTCGTCACTTTGTCATTTGGGATGACATAACCCAGCAGTAGTAATACCATAGACCACAAATAAAACGCCTCTCTGGATGTCATGGTGGCTAAGAGTGATGGCTAAATGATGGCACCGTCCTCGTATGTGTATACAGTATATCGAGCGTCTATAGCATTATACTTGGACTGATGCCGAACGCATTTGATTAACATCGACCGGGTTTTTCTTTCACATGGCGAATGATATCGATTAACGATCAGGGATAGAAGCCACCTCGAGGGTATGTCCCGATAGTACTCTGTTTATTATCCGTTGTTCTGAAAAGCTTCCCGGCATGACTTCCTGTTTGAGTGACATTAGGTGATGGATCTGTTTCAGCATTTAGCGAAAAGCGACCACTGTTCACTATTAGCGTGATGATACCACGATGTTAGACTGAGTTAGTAATCATTTCCAGTAAACCCAATGCTATGTTTATCATGTTCGTTGTGAATGAACGAATTAGGTCAGTATTTGTATCCCACATTCAGACATTTGTTTTATCTAGAAGCTGTTTCGGGTCATATATATTTCATTCACGAGGAATTCTATTGACACGTTGATGATGATTGTTTTTTGTCGCCATATTTGTGCACAAGGTAGGCTAAATGGACCAAGTGTCATCCAAAGGTAATGAAGCGAAGTCAAAGATGAAACACCCTTCAAATATGCCCACGCCGAGATTCGAACTTAGGTGGTAGCGGACCTGGGGCGGTTACGTTTTGTATCTAGATACATTGTATCTAGATACTTTTTTCAATGTAACTGAAAAGTCTTTGATACATTTGTCAATGTTTCAAAATGTAACTGTAGCTTAACTAGATACATTACGAAAGTATCTAAATTTCAGTTACATTTCAGATACATTCTAGATACATGATTATTTTAAATACTCATATAATGTAATTGCATAATTTAACACTAATAAATATTGTCATTATTATCTATAATTTTAACATACATCCTGACAATTAATCGAGTGACCTTTAAAAATTATTAGGAAAGCTATACTAATTGTCTCATCTTTAATGTTTTAAATTGCAATGGTGAACTGGGAAATATTATCAACATAATAACTTATGCTAATCATGAAAACCATCTTGAAGCCATCAGGCAGATCATGTCATGACACTAATTCTCTAAATAGTTTCATGTGTTTTGGCCAAATCATTTATTAACCTTGATTGCATCTTTCATGTTTTAAATTGCAATTGTTAACTTATGCTAATCATCAAGGCATCAGTGAAGCCATCACAGTTCATGTCCTGACACTAATAGCCCACAGAAACAGAATTAGTGTTTGTTTGATGTGTTCTGGCCAAATCATTTATAAACCAATAATTTCAGGTCATTGTCATCATAACCAGTTTTCAACGTATCATTGCTTGAAAAATATATTATTATATTGGATAAACCTTCACTATGACTATTCTTGACCATTTCGACATTTCTGGGGTTGTCACTTGAAACTTCAAGGCCAAATGTAGATATTGTCGAGCACTGATATCTGGTCAGATGAAATCAACCGGGAACTTCCACACTCACATGAAGATAATTATTATCTTTCTAACATTCAATTGTATAGTATTATGTAGTTGGTGCTTCATAGGCTAATGTTGGTCGGAAATATAAATCAATATATATGTGGCACATTCTAATTAACATAATATAACATATAACATGGTTAGTTGCTAGGCTACTGAATAATACAGCAGATCTGGGTCAATTACTTTGTAATGTAATATATTACTATTACTTCCGAGTATTGCTGTTACCATTTCTATTACACTTGATTATGTAAATGTAATATATTACTATTACATTTCTTGCTATTACTATTATTATTACATTTTCCTTAGGATATTAGTATTATACGTTACTGGGTCACTCTCATCACTATTATCTAGCATCATATAATTAGAAAAAACAACACTTCATTTTAAATATTTATTCATCTTTAATATATCTAACTATATCATGGGCCGAGGATCACCAAAATAATAGAGAAATTTAATATGTGGACATTTCAAATCACACACTATCAAAGTTGTCAAGTGATAGCCTGTCTCTATATGCACGCCTAATAAACACTGTTCAGTTTGTCCTACCTAGTTACACTTGACAACCAGTAAATCCCTGGTAGGCATATTACTTATCTGTAGTATTTCAATATAAATCTGCCATGGCTCAATGAGCTTGGTGTCCAAGATGATTTATACAAACAAGAAGAGACAAACTTATATAAGTGGGTCAATTAGCAAAAATATTCACTAAGCAATGATGCAATTACAATTACCCCAGGTCCGTAATACAGTCTACAAATTATAGCTCTAGTTCTGCTGGTTCCTAACATGTATTGTTTTTATATGACAGAATATATACACATTAATGGCTATGCAAACAATAAGGCATGAGCTGTGATATTATAATATTTCATGCAGTGAATGGTTAATAAATTAATTGAAACTCCAAGTAGTATGTTTCTGTTAAAGTTAACAATATGTGAATCAATATGAACATACAAATGTTATAACTGAAAACGAATAAACCTGAACAATAGTTACTAGCCGTGCACAGAAAATGTAACTGTAAATGTATCAATATACATTTGGAATGTAACTGTAATGTATCTATATACATTTGGAATGTAACTGTAATGTATATATATACATTTGGAATGTAACTGTAATGTATATATATACATTTGGATTGTAACTGTAATGTATCTATATACATTCATAAATAATATATCTAGATACGTAACTGTATCTAGATACAGTTGGAATGTAACTGTAACTTATCTAGATACATATGAAATGTATCTGCCCCAGGTCTGGGTGGTAGTGATCTGTGATCCAACGCGCAAGGATTTGAACCTATTAGTTTAGCCAGATTCTATGCATTTTCTATTATAATTGATAGATGGTTGTTCAAGGCTGCTACTCGAGGCTCAGGACATTGTAGAAACGACAATTTACGGGAAGAAATGTACGACAGGGAGTTTTAGTATTCTATCGAGTGCCTTTTGGTTTGTGTAAACTTTTGTTAAAGACTTGATATTTATTTAGGAATGGTGGCTGACGAGTCGAATATCAGACACTAAATTATTGAGGGTTTTCTGCTGGAATTGGTCAACTCTTTGCTAGATATTCCTGTGATTATTAACTCTTTCTGCCTCTAATGAGTCTATCGTCAGACAACTTCAGCTATATGTGATCTATGAATAGCTTAGTGCGCAGGTAGTTGCAGGTGATGGATGCAACGATAGTACTAACAAGGGATAACTATTAATAACACTCTGTTTCATTTCTATGTTTATGTGACAATAATAAAAATATTATTATAAACAAGATGAAAAGTTTGTATTAGTCGCTTATATTAATGACAGATTTTGACATCCCGTATAATAAATGTAGATTCGCAAGTGAGTTGAGAATGGATCAAATGTAGATCAAGTCTATTTGCGAAACGAAGTAGGCAATGCCTAGTCAACATAAACTAATGGTACAGTAGCTAATGCTACACATGTTAACACAAGCACATATCTATAAACCTACAACCATACTCAGATAAGTGACGTCTGTTCTCATATGTATATATATTATTAATGTTTTTAAGTATCTATTTATTGTTACGGTTATATATATATATATATATATATATATATATATATATATATATATAATATATATATATATATATATATATATATATATATATATATATATATATATATATATCCTTTTTAAATTTAAAACTTTCATATGTTGGACAATTTCTCGGAATTTCTCTAATGCTCTAAATGCATCTGTTTTGAACTATTTTAAGCTGTAGGCTATCATATGAACATCCAATGAAGAGTTCCTATCATGATATTTTTCGAAAAGAACTGAAATAATTAGGGCCAGTAATATGCTGCTTTTGTTTACCATTTTACTTTATAAATAAATAAATAATCGTAGTTTCTTGTTTATATTTAGATTATCCTCTTTTGGATTATTTTAGAAATTATTTTTTTCTCTAATTACAACGGTAATTAATTATACATGCAATTAAATATTTAAAACAAAATCAGTTTGGAGTTATAATTGTTGTTTGAATGAAAGCATAACACCTGTGCCAGGGCCTCAAATATCTTCATAACACACACACACACACACACACACACACACACACACACACACACACACACACACACACACACACACACACACACACACACACACAGAGGATTTATTCAGTTATTCGAACCCAGAATAAAGCTGAGGTCAGGATCTGAGGTGTCGAAATGTTTTATATACAGGTTTCTTTTGGACCACATAAAATTACTGTTGAATGTAAACTGTGGTGTCAAAATAGTTTATGATATGTATATAGCAAGTCACCATTGAACCACACGCACGTGTTGTTTGTTGCGAGCTGTGGTATCAAATGGTATGTTTTTTACATGCTTCCGCTTTTTGTACGTAGCCTGCATGTAGCCGCTTTCCTGTGGGCGTGACATATTTGTCGCGTACGAAAAGCGAATTAGCTGGTTCCCACAGGCTGATGAGTAGACCAGACACATGCTTAGGTATACGCACAAATTTATCAATATGTGTAGGTATGGAACATTTTATTTTTAGATTAATGTATGTATAGTTGTATTTGTATTTAGATTTATGGAGGTAGGTCTCGAAGGATGTTTAGATATGTTGATGCTCTGTGCCTGTTGCTTCTTTATATGTACCCTAAAACGTACATTGCCCGTGCCAGACATCTTATCTATTTCAATCCAGATTCCTTATTACCCCAATGTAAGAAAGCTATGTCGTTATTACAACATGTTTGCGTCTATTAGCTTTGTTATATATAATGCAGAATATATATTGTTTTCGTATTATGTGGTCTGGTGAAACGACCTATTAATTCATACAATGCTGCTTGATGGATTTATACTCCTGGAGTCGTTTGTTACTCCGGCAGGCATCTCCGTGGGTATTAAGCTGCGGACAGAGTTTTTTCACATATTATGAGTAATTAGGTTACACTGATATAGGAAATTTGTTAAATGTATAGGTATTATAATCCCAACGTGTCATTCGCAGTATCGGAGATCTGCCTGAAATCCGCTGTTCTCGACCATGGGTCAAATAGATCAAGTGGATAGGCGCTTTAATTGAGATCCCACCACACCTAACTGCATATACTTAGGGACGCTAAATTAGGCGCGAATGAACGTTCCCTTAGTGATGAACGGAAACGTATGAGGATTAGCTGTTAGGTTCGAGTAAATCATAGTATTTACTCAGGTTTGAGGCTATATTTCGTTCTAGCCCAGTTGTAATCCATTGTGTAGTATTGCTACTTTATTTTATGAGCTAAACCACCTCACTGCTTCCATATGGAGTTGGTGTACATTGTCTCACTTGTTCAACAAACTGTAATCAATGGCTGAATTAAATGAATTACCATTTGTAATGAATAATTTACCTAATCCAGCATAAGGACAATTTTAACACATTACATATTTTATAACAAGTTTATGCATTGGGCCATGTTCTATCTCCGTGATAGTAATCTGTGTAAACGATGAAGTTTTTGGTAGATAAGATCGTTCTCAGGATTCCATCCTGGTTTCCCAGAAATATATACTGAACTCAAATGTTTGTGATGTCGTTATCAGCGGCTGGATATCTAAGCGTATGACACACATAATAATATGTTCGTTATTTGGAATCATACGGGAATTGTAGTAATCTGTTCAGCGTTTATAGACTATCAAATGGTTTTCATAAGTAAGCTACAGCAAAGAGAACATTTATGAGATGATAAAACTTAATGATAGTCTACATATAAGTAGACAGATATATGTTGAAGGACAAGAGATGGCTCATGTTGTGAGTGATATAAGGAATAATTCTACAAGGTATCTGTACAGGTATATATACATTTAATTCAATTTTATATATATATATATATATATATATATATATATATATATATATATATATATATATATATATATATATTAAATATAAAAACATTTAATATGCCAATATTTTCCGTTTTTAAAACATAGAATCATGAATCTCGTCGTAGGCTCTCTATTGGTCTCTACAGTGTGAGCTTCTGTAGGCAAGTTTAACCTACATGCAACAATTAAATTGAACGTTGGTCAATAAACTATTAATATTTAGTATTACAAATGTATATTTCACAGCAAAATGTGGAAATTTATCTAAGTTAAAAATGTAAATATCAATACGTATTTAATTGGTATTTGTGAAGATGTAGCATTTGTCATCATGTATAATAAGAATCTACAAATGGCAAGTTGGCAATGGTAACATTTTGAAACTGTTAGTGGCTTTTGCCAAGCAACCAATTAAAATGGAGAATTTCATAATGGTGACACTGTCCAAACCCTTTTGCAGTGAACAATGATAGGAATCAGTAAACCTGCCTGTTACAATGTGTTATGATTATGGTGTGAATTACAAGAAATTGAAGGTGTCTGTATGTTTTACAGGTGTAATTTTAGAATCAGGAATTCGCCAAATTAAAACGCCGCCGTCTTGTCCAGATTATTAAATTCGTCAACGTAGTAGGTCGCCATCATTAGTCGATTTAAAATATATAAATTATATTTCTACTATGACAGCGAAATGAGCCGATAAACCACCAGTGGTGGTTAGTGTATGACTATAATTAAGTGTAGACCGGGCTAAGAGGAGATCAAGTCAGTGACCACGAAGATGTGTTGAGAATGGAACGTAACTCAAAAGTTGTGGCAGTGGCAAATAATTAGGGATAAATAGTAACTAGGTTTACCAGTAAATCATGAAAGTCAACAAAGAACGACGAAGTTATTCCAGGAAGGCGATAAAGGCATAGAAAGTAACCAGTAAATGAACAGTCAGAAAATTCAATGCAGTTAACCTCTAAACTAGGATAGACCAAAACAGAATCAGATTTTACTTTAAATTTATTGGATACCAGAAAGCCAACACCACATCCACACTCGGAGTGACGTGATGGATTGTGAAATGAATAGCTGGGGGTTGGGGGGTTGGTATCAGCAATTAAAGAGGTTGTGTTATGAGGGCTAAGCCACATTCAATGAGGCCTAGACTATCCAATTTCTTAGATATTGTCAAGTGTCTGATACTGGCTGATTTATTATGGACGGACCTAACGTTCCTGATAGCCAAGCAAATTTTTTTGAAGGATTGGAGGGCCTGGACTGATATGGATGTTATCTGCCGGTAGTATGCAAATAGTGAGAAACATATTACAATATTTAGTTATATGTATAGGACAGTGATGAGGTG
>JAODUP010000434.1:277500-336067 GCA_025642065.1 Paralvinella palmiformis | reverse complement strand
TTTCCCAATAAATGCTCATTCTTAAGTGAAAAGGAATTTGGGAATACTTGAAAAATGAACTATTGGAATGTTTGCTCACTGTTGCTAATATATATATATATATATATATATATATATATATATATATATATATATATATATATATAACTTACTAGTCAGAGATGTTGTCTCAGTCGTTGTCGCAATTCTCTCTCCTGGCGATTTACGTCGATGTCCTTTAGTTGTGTTAAAGAGATAACAATGAACACCTTCATAGAGAATAGTCAAGTAGTCCTCTCTCTCTCTCTCTCTCTATATATATATATATATATATATATATATATATATCCAGGTCTCCCACTCTCTTATAAATGCATGCACACGTAAACCCACATACACAAATACAGACGCATTTTTAATAATATATATACACATCGTGCAAGGTAATCAATATCTGTTTGGTCTCGCATTAACAGACACAGTACGCTCTTAAAGCATGTACTCCTGACTCGGGAATAGAAACACTGCATCGCATCTCGAGCGGTGGCATTGGACACAGCTCGCGCGGTTGGTGGGTTTTATATAACAACTTATATAATTCACCTTGGTTGTATGTGGGAATAGAATTGTCTTTCCTAGGTCCAGTTATGTCCAGTTTGTACTATGACATTCAAGATTAGCTCTAATCTGCTTGTCATAAATAACATTTAAGAACTACAATAGTTAGAATAGCATAAATTAGGTCAGGTTTGAAAATGATAGCATAGTTCAAACAGTACGGAAGCTATGACGCGCTATTACGGTCTGCTTCAGTGCAGATGTCAGTCTTTTAATAGTAATTAAGATAAACAGTTTTAATAGTAGTCGCTTCGTGACGCCTGCCCGTTGTAAAAACTGATCTTTGAAGACAGTGACAATTGGGTTATATGGTTTATATAGTATTGCTTTGAAGAAAGATACAGCAATTAAAAAATAGCTATAAATAGGGCTGCTTAGATAATTAATCTAAACATTCTCACTACTGCCGTGATCTGACTTGGGTGTTCTACTCCCAAACTCCACGGCTGT
Organism: Paralvinella palmiformis; assembly: GCA_025642065.1. Taxonomy (NCBI): domain Eukaryota; kingdom Metazoa; phylum Annelida; class Polychaeta; order Terebellida; family Alvinellidae; genus Paralvinella; species Paralvinella palmiformis. The sequence goes on along the minus strand of JAODUP010000434.1, from coordinate 335,020 downwards.
AGGTGATTCGCTTTTTGTTTTTGCTTGGCGGCTTAGGGACTGGTGAGACATTACACATGTCTCAGCAAGAAAAGTCGCCACTCTGGATTCAGTCCCCTGAAGAAACGTCCAGAGTTTGAATTCACAGTTCGAGATTCTCTGTGCCTGAATGCCATTATTCATTTATTCACAGTCTAAATTTATCTGATCACATCTTGCCAGGATTGACCAGAGATATCGTGTTTTCTTTTTACCAATTTTGTAATATTTGATATAAAGGGTTAGTGACGAGTAGGTCATAGAATTTATTGGATTTGTATGCTTATGAGGTATTTGGCTACACACCTCAGTGTTTGTTTCTGAGCAAAATCTTACAAGGTCATTCTAAGTTAATGCTGCGTTAAGAGCTAATTCGCTTTCTCTGTGCGTAGAGAACTGTACCGATGATAATTCACACAAAGGCCATCTTACGCATAAGCCAATTTGAAGTTTGCATCAATAGACTGCATGACTAATATTCAACAAGTAAGAACACATAGTTTGTTGTCATTTATTTTAACGTCATACTAAAATCCATTTAGATGACATGGTCATTTTGTTCTTGGTCAGCCAGTGATACCTTTCCGACCAAAGAAAATAAATCTTCATTTGGAGAGAAAGATGGAAAAGTCACCTCTCTTTTTGTACAACATCAAACTTAACCCAAAGGACCAGCTGCTTAATCTTCACTTTAATAGCAATAATTGAGATAAATACTTTCAATTTGTAATCACCACTATTTAAATCATCTTCTATGGAGTTATGAATTAAACTTTGTCACATCATCTACACCTTTTAAACGAGTTTTCCTTGTATAGAATGTTCTTTAATAAAGTTTGAATGGAATTTGATTGATGTTGTAGAACTTAAGTGCTTAAAGGAATAAATATATATAATTTATGCACCATTGCTATGCAACTCCACACCTAAATAACAACGTTTTGTTTTTATTATTCGATAAACAGATTATGATAAACATAATAGAAACATATTTCATACTTACGGTTAATCATGGCTGTCTTGTTCATTGCCAAAACATTTTGTTCCGGTTTTTTCTGTCCTGTCACCAGCGTTGTGTTGTACAGAGAACATTTACTACCTTCATGAATGACTGACTGACAGTCATCCTTTCGAGAACACTCCAATAAGCAAGCTGATACGGAGAAGACTTGTTTTATATCGTCAATCCTATAGGCTTCATCGGGAACCAGTTTCATCTCCTTAAAAGAACTGACTTTCCGCACAATAACTGCCTCAGTCATATAGATCAGTACTATTTCCTCAAATGTAATGCATAACAGGAAATCCAAAAATCTGTTTGCTGACTTCATTTTTTTTAAACAATGACTTTGTAGATATGCGCTGCAGTTGGTTTTAAGTGACGTCTTAAACTGTTATAGGCGCCTATTGAGAATGTCATTTAGGAGAAAACCTGGGTGGAGTATGTTTGCTGTACCAGAACAATAAAATATGTCTGCAAGCATTTATTGATCTTTTCCCCATAAATTATTACTAAGAAAGCTGAAAGCGTGTCCATATTCATTCGTAAGATATAATTTTAGCTCATAATACCTCTCTTATATGCCTGGAATATTGACGTAAATTCCGATTATTGAAAGTTATTGATTATTCTTTCAAATGTTTGTAACATTTGGCTAACGATGCTGTTTTTTACTGACATTTCAGGAATAAATTTAGCCCGGGTTTATAAAAAGAGCAAATATTTCCTCAGGCTAAATTGACCAGGATCTATATTTATTCGTGATGTAGTTTCTTACAATAATGCCAATAGACAAAGAAATGCACCTTCACAAAAATATATTTCTACCATTCGCGTATTGTCTTATAACTAAATATAAACCAATTCAGTGTGTACTCTTTTTACTATTCATTGCATTACTTCATGGATAGCTGTTGCCAGAAATATGTTATTTAAATATATTCCTTCATGGATAAGATCTGCAAATTCCCCGGAATCTGATGAATGGATAGATGGATATAAATAATCGTATTTTTTAATATACCAAATAAACGCTCTTTACACAAAGTTGTAGTCGGATAAAATAATATGATAATATATGAAATAGAGAGCTGTTATATGCCCCAAATAAGTACTATTAATAGATGTCCATTCATCCGTCCTGAGTTAATGAAGATATAAGCAAAATAATGCCATTCATCAATGAACTATTTATATCGACTAAGGTTGAGACGCCAATAGTGAGCTCCGGTGGCCTAGCGGTGGAGCACCCGGCACTTGATGCCAACGGTCACAGGTTCGAACCCCGTAAGAGGTCGAAACCTTTCCAGAGATTAATTTCTCGGTTCACAACATCGTGGGTGGCTGACCACGTTAAATGGCGCTGCCGTCTCCATTGAATTATTTAAAATAAAAGGGGACGTTAAAAACCCCATGAGGACTTAAAACACTCTGGCAGTGACCACCTCAGACCGAAATGACAGATATTTACCTGGCTGGCGACCTCAACTGAGGGAGACGCACATGACAAACTCTTACTATATTGCCATGGTTGGGATTCAAACCTCCGACGTCCCGTACAGCATAACCATACCGACGGGTAAATAGACCCACACTCTACTCATGAGACCAAAACATTTTAGTTGTGATAATCGTGATAAACATGTATGTCAAACAAACAGTCACATTTCACTAAGAATTGGGTAAACATTAACATTTATGCTTAAAAAGCACCAACCACATTCTCCATGATGGTATCTCCAATAATTTCGAATTATTCTTTTATCCGACAACACAGGTAACGTTAAAGCCAAAAGTATACCCATTCTAGTATTAATATATATCACCTGTGACAGATATTTATGTTAGAAAACCGATGCATAATTCTGCGTCGAGCAACAAATTAATATTAACACTTTTGTTAACTCAATTTAATCTACTGACTGTAACAGAGATGGTTATAAATATATTATATGTGGTGACCTAAGTGTAAATATGCTAAATTATAATAACTTTATAAGTGATTATTAAATTAATTGGTGCAACAAACGTTGTAATTAGTCCTACTTGTTACAAAGGGGATACCCCAACATTACTTGACATCACAATATGGTATGTTTTGCCACTAAACAATGTGCTCCAATCAGAACAAAGGGCATTATCATGTACAGAAGTTATAAAACGTTTAATGAGGTAATGTTTGCCGAGAAATTAGGACAAACTCCATATCATGTACCAGAGATAAGTAGAGCTATCAATGTTAAAATACGTACAGGAGAAAATGTTACAAATATAGAACATCTGCTACCTGGACGTTGTCCAGTTACACAAAACATATGCCAAAGATTACCTCCGTCAACACACAGTCAAACGTAATAGTGGTAAAGATTACTGGAAATTATTATTTCAAATAAGAGTGGGAATAAATCAAGCAATGTTATACTTAGGGAAGGTGATTGCATCATAAATGATGGTTGTGAAGATGTAATATATGAGGGGAAATCATTTGATGACATAGTGAATAAATATCACAGCAATTACAGTATTATGTTGCAATATATATATATATATATATATATATTTTGCAACATAATGCATTCTCTTTTCAAACTGTAACTGTAGATTAGGTGTATGATAAACTATGAGGAATCAATGCTAAGAAGGCTCCATGGTACGACTCCATACCGCCTAGACTTGTAAAATATATCGCATATATCATAAATCAATGTTGCTCCAAATTTAAAAAGGGAGAAACACTTAATAAGACAAATTAGCATCCTGTGACTGTCTTACCATGCATATGAGCAAGATCTTTGAAGCCATCCTCATTGATCAAATGCAACAGTTGTTTAAGCAATTATTCCCTGAAAATATGTCTGGACTGCTGTCAAAGTGTATTGACGTAGTTGGTAAATAATTGAAGATTAAATTGATAAAAACGCGCTGTAAGTGTTGCATGTTTGACTGACCTCTCCAAAGCGTTTAATTGTGTCCCTTATAAGCTAGTTATCTCTAAATCACAAGCGTACGGGTTTTACAAAATTTCATGTATGTTAGTGGAAAATTGTTTTACAAACCACCAGCAAAGGGTTAAAGTTGGAAGTGCACGCATTAACTGTTCTTACTTAAGCAAGGGGGGTCCACAGGGTTTCCTCATGTTCATGCCTTTATATATAATGTTCTCTCTGGTGATCTGTTGTATATAATTGCTGACCAATGTGATATTTTAACTTTGCTGACGATAATTCTATTTGTTAATAACTAATCTTGAAAAGGTGTCAAATGTTATGTTAACATGGTTCAAGCAAAATTACATTCAGCCGAACCCTGATAAGTTTCAATTTATTTTATTTCACAATGCTGTGAAGTCCTCAAATAAGTCAGTAGGAGTAGGCGATACTATATTGGAAAAGTTAGAATCAGTGAAACTTCTTGGTATATTTGTAGACCGCTGATTAAACTTTAATCTACATATTTCTGAAACCTGCAAGAAGGCAGGAAAACAATCGAGTGCACTAGGTAGGCTAGCGAATATTCTTAGTACAGAAGATAAATATGTTTTATTTGAATATTTTATCCTCTCGTATTTTAATTATTGCCCAGTTGTGAGGCATTATGGCAATATATCAGACAAGAAGAACAGCGAAATCATCCAAAAGAGGGTGCTACGTTATGTTTTTAAAGATTACTCCTCATCATGTAGGAATATAGACAAAAAGCAAACCACTATTGTATGTGCAACGACACAGACAAATATTATTAGAAGTGTACAAAATTGTTAGTAAGATAGGGTCAAGGTATTTATATGAAACGTTCAATTTCAGAGAAATCTTATATGACTCGAGAAACAGTCATACTATTATACCATTTAATTATAACACAATGCACCATGGAAAGAAATCCGTCAGATTTGTAGGTGCAGAGCTATGTAATATGCTGAGTAATGAGAAACAATGGTTTTAATGCTTTCAAACGATGTGTTATGGTACGGCAAGGACCAAACTGTACATGTTTTTAATTGTGAATTTAGTTCTTTAAAGCAAATGTGATGTTTTATGTACTTCTTGTCGTATTTAATGTTTACGTAAGTCTAGTCATTCTCATATCACACTATCCCATACTTTCACGTTTATGATCATTTGGTTAATAACTTTCAGCTATTGTTTGTATGTACACTTTAAGGAGCCTTAATAAATGTTATCTTAATCACGTAACAACACCTACACATATTGCTCATGAGTATGTAACCGTTTATCTAAATATGACGTATGCTTATTGCTATTAGATTAAATTTACAACCGCACTCCTGATAAAAGATGACGGAATATCTCTTGAGTCGTTATCATTTGCATTATAGAAGCAGGAAATTTCACCGCAGTTCCCTGTTATGTCTCGGCCCATTTAGCTTACGTTGTGCACAAAAGTGGCCGTAAAACACCAATCATCATCATCATCATCCCTGTTATGTCCGAAGAGAAACCGACAAACCCAATCAAGATATTAATGAACCTACCTCTTTCAAAACATTCTAATTACCATCGGATAGATAATAATTTATAATGTACAGCCACAGAATATTGCGCAAATGCATGTTTACATCCCTTTATTATTTAACATCAGAATGCTTTTAACAGAACTATTATATTCAGTATGTATGTGCTCTTAGAATGTGCTGCTGTGATTAAACGTTTAGATGGAGAAGTGTTTCATATTGCACATATTGTATAACCTTTTATCAAATAAATTTATGACATTACTATTTTGAAGTAATGCAGCAGGCTTATTTAAAAATTATTCCATTACTATGCAATCAGCGTGTGCATGATTTAGGAAGGCTATTGTTTTAATATTATCATCAACATTTTGAATATAGTATATAACAATCCGATTTTCAAAAATTACGAATAAATTCAATACGATTATATATTAAACATATTTTTCTTCCAATAATATAACAACAAATGAGCTGGATTAAATCAGCCTTCAGTAATATGTTATTTAATTTATATATCCCTACCCACTTATTTTCACAGAAATAACTAGAAAGATTCCACCTATAAGTATTGTCAGGCGACATATAAAACAAATTTAACTTTGCAACTGTTATGCTTAGTGTTATGCTAACAAAGATTTATTATCTGATTGCAAGTTGATTTGTCTATAACAAAAATATCACGGTTCGGTAACTTTCATGGACTTAATATGCTAACAAAAACCGATTTCATTAAAGAGCTCAAAGTTTCAGCATATAAAAGTTCAAATCTTTAGTGTTATTTCAGCATACCACAAATTATATTCTGCTAGGTTCATCTCATTACACATCATTGGTGTAACCATGGTTGCAAGGCTATTTTAACCGTTTGCTAAAAGAATCAATCCGTTGCGCAAAAAAGAATATAGATATATCACTTTAGCCGCAAACTATTGATAATGATGTAGTTTACCAGCTGTTACCATTGATGAGACACTAAACCTGAAAAAACAATGACGCCTTTAAAACAAACCCTTGACTAATATTATTGAACTTTCAGATGGATATTAATGCATATTTCAAGACAACAGAGGTAAACCTCATTCTGCATAGGATATAGAATAGTAAACAATTGAGTCAATGTTTTAAAGCCACGTTTCATGGTTTATTTCTTTGAATAATTATGTATGTCTCATTGTAGGTGAATTGTCCTTGTTTCAAACGAGGAAAGGGCGCTAAACACGCTAATATATTGATATATAACACAGCGGTGTAACCCTTGTAATACAGTTGTTAATAATTTATTTTAATATTTCTTATTTCATTGTCTGCATCATGTATAAATTTAATTTCCACAGCGAATTCAGAATTGTTTAGCGCAAGTTAAGATTCACTCAGCGGTAAGTAGTATACATTTTTTGCTCTCTCGAACGGCGTTTGAAATTAGTTTGCTAGATTCGTTTTTGATAATAACACACACCCGCATTCTGACACCTACAAACACTTGTGTGTGTGTGTGTGTGTATGAGTGCGTGCGTGCGTGCATGCGCGAATGTCCACGCGCAAGTTCATGATATCAATCTTTTCAATAGAGAACGATGACGGCGACGGTTGATGTTTTACGGCCACATTTGTGCACATGGTAGCCTAAATGGGCCGTGCGACCTCCAAAGGTAATGAAGCAAAGTCAAAGATGAAACACCTTTGAGAGATGTTCATTCTGTGATTCAAACACGGGTGGTAGTGATTTATGATCCTACGCGCTATCAGTTAGACAGCGGAGGCGGCCCGTTTCAATAGAGGGAAATGAATATATATTTGACAGTCTTAAATAAAGACCTACCATTTTTCATCCTTTAGCATTCAACTCAGCTGCCATATAAGCTGTATCAATAGACAATCATTTACCATCACACCCGTCACATATCGATTTTCTATTTACAGATTGCGGCTCATCCAACCTATTTCTAGATCCTAGTCAAGTAGGGATTAATGCCAACGAGACTGTTGCTGGTCATGATCTAACATTTCCAATGCCCATCACCATATTCAACAATAGCGGTGATACTCTATACATTTCTGTATGGAGTGATGTAAGTGGGTCACATAATATCAGAGAGAAGCTATAAACATTTACCGGCGGGTACCTAATTTAATATTTTTTTTTCCGATCCTGATCTATTCATTTCTTTAACTATCAGGCCAAGACCTGTTTAGACGTATTCGGGACACCGGACTGCAATAATGACTTCGCTGTCAAGCCAAAGGATATAATCAACTTTTTTCCAACTATCGAACGTGGCATCGTTTACTACAGATATACTACTGACCAAAATGAGCTAATAAACCTTCGTGACTATCTGTGTCCAGACTTTAGTACTCATCAGGCCGTTGGTTACAGTTAGACCATGAGACAAACCTTTCTTTAATGGATATCTAAGGCCCTTGAGAAGGGCCAAAGATCGCGTCCATCGACTGGCTAAACAGGATAACACAGCCGAAGCTTGGGAATCATTTAGAAACCATCGAATATTCTATTGTTCTGAAATAAAACGATTGAAAAGGGAAACAAAAGGTACTGATTGACATGGGTGAGTCATTGGCGTCCAATCCGCGGAAATGGTGGCAACTATCAAGAAAACAGACAATAAACAGTCTAAGTCAACACCTTATATCCGATGATTATGCAAAAGCAAAGGCATTCAATGATTATTTTATTGAATGTTCTACACTAGATGACAGTTCTGCGAATCTCCGCCAAATTATAATTTATTGACTCAAAATAAGCTGGAAGATATAGAAATAAGAGTTGGTGATGTGCAAACATGTCTGTCTCAGATGGCACCACCAAAGCTTTTGGACCCGATGGAGTGAACCCGAGGTTGCTTAAAGAGGGAGCAAATCAGTTAGCGCCTGTCTTATGCCGGTTATTCAACCTATCCCTTAGCACAAGTATCTTTCAAAAACATGGAAATTACCTAATGTGATTCCTCTTTACAAGAAACATGACAGAACATTAATATCTATAGAGAGGTTTCTTTGTTAAGCTGTGTGGGAAAAGTCATGGAAAAGCTGGTCTTTATGGCATGATTTTATTATTTTAGGAGAAATCTTCTCATTTCTTTTTGGCAATCAGGATATATTCCTGGTCACGCAACTGTAACCCATTTGGTCGAAATGTACCACAACTTTTGTCAATCTGTGTCACTAGGCAATGAGATTAGAATAGTATTTTGTGACGTCAGTAGAGCTTTCGACCGGGTATGGCATCGTGGTCTAACTTTTTAAGTTAGAAAAATGTGGCATTTCTGGATCCTTGTTAGCTTGGCTTACAAACTATATCCAGGATCGCTATCAGCGAGTTATGATAAATGGACAGTTTTCACCTTGGATTCGGATAATGGCTGGAGTTCCCCAATATTCAGTCCTTGGCCCTCTACTTTTTCTGATTTATCTAAACGACATAACGCATGTCGTCAAGCATTATCAGATCGGAATGTTTGCGGACGACACATCATTGTTCATCGAGGTGGACGATAGAGTAGGTGCCGCTGAACGTCTCGAACAAGACCTAGCAGCTATTATTGCATGAGCCAAAATATGGCTAGTGAGGTTCAGTCCGCCAAAAACGGAATCCCTCATAATATATAATAAAACAAATCTCGCCGAACACCCACCCATCCATGTGCATGGTAGTGCACTAAATGAAGTGTCATACCACAAACATCTGGGTATTATTCTGAGCAAGGACCTCTCTTGGCACAAACATATTAGTTCAATAGAATTCAAAACAACATCTCTTCTGAACCGAATGACTCGGTTTAAATATATACTAGATCGGAGGTCCCTTGAAAGAATATACATCTGCAATATTAGACCTCTCATGGAATACCGTGACGCGATTTGGGCTGGTGGTGATCAACCAGATTTGGACAGATTGGAGATGGTCCAAAAAGATGCTGCCCGAGTGGTGACTGGGGCTACAGCTCGTTGTAGCACAGTATTACTTATGAAAGATGTGACATGGGCACTTTTGCAATCCACTAGACGAAGCCACCGACTGACACTATTTTACAAAATAGTGAATGGCCTGTCACCACCATACTTATCCGAATTGCTACCAACACGTGTAGCTGATAGAATGAGATACGCTCTACGCACGTCACAAGATTTTATAATGCCTGTTTGTAGAACTAATGCATTCAATAGCTCATTCCTGCCAAATATAGTAATGGAATATAACGGACTTGATCAAGACATACGAAACGAAATAAGCCGAAGTAGACTCAAGAATAAATGTAGGGTACACCGGGAACGTGCAAATAGTTTATACTATTATGGGCCTCGTTTCTTAAATGTTCAAATTGCCAGATTGAGGATAGGATGTAGTAACCTCCATTCACATTTGTGTTGCAACCTTCATGTTGAAGAAAGTGCATCCTGTAAATGTGGCTATGCAGATGAAGATTGTGAGCACTATTTCTTCTGTTGTGAAGCATACGCTGCCCAGAGACTTCAGCTATTTCGTGTAATTGACCAAGCCATCCTAAGTATTCAAACAATTATTCACGATGATGCAAATATATCGCTTGAGGATAATATCAAAATATTGGATGCTATACATCAATACATAATAGACACGGAGAGATTTAGGTTACGAAATTCATAAAGTAGATGCTCGATTGCTCACAGGTGTTATAATTTAATATACTTGTTAGTCAATGCCTAGCTGGTTAGTCGTTCCGCACATCCCCTGGCCATCTCGCCTAATTACAATATGTATATTGTTTTGAAACCCATTTGTATATGCTTTGCATGTTTGGGAATCAATAAATATTGTTTAAGCTAACATTCAGACAACATACCGTTAATGGGACCTCAACCTTCTGATCATCATATAAGTAGTCAATCACATACAAGTTAGGAAAACTAATAAAATTCCAGCATGTTTACGGCGAGGGCGCACAATAACTTTAATAGATTTAGATTTAAAATCGGAAGACCATGTATTAACAAAAGAATTAACATTAAACAAAGACTTGCTAGTTAGAGAAATAAGATTCCTGTTATTTACACCGGGTTTATTGTGATAAGCACTTACTTTGTAGTTGGCAGTTGTTAATCTAACACATTTAATATGCCTTATTAACTTTCTGCCAGGCCGAGTTCACCGTCTTGTGCGACGACGCCTACGTCAAGTTGTTAAAACAGTTGCCTTCCCTACACACCTTGGCGGCGGCTGATTTTCACGCCATGACTGTGCACAGGTATTAGAAGCAGTCACGGCTGACTATCCACAACAACTTACCAATATTGTATAGAATAAAACTGATCAAATGCGAGATAAGGAAAGTTAAAATTTCACTTCTAGCTGCAGATAAGTGCTCTATGAACATTAATCTACCATTTTGGAGATTTGTGAAGCTAGACCTAACACTTAAACTGCATAAAACATAATTATTGATAGAGAAAACTTCAGGAAGCCGTCACGTAAACACGGCGCTAACAGGAAAAAGATAAAACTTGAAAACACTAAATACTTTGAGAACAACCCCGATAAAAGCTTGTATAACAATAATACAGGCTCGTTTTATTTTAACGGGCAAGACAATTATCGCACTACCTGTAAATAATCTCTATTCACCATTCTTATTAATATCAATTTAATTGATAAAAGATCATGTACAATCTATAAATCAGTCTTTGGTAAAATACAAAAACGGAAAAACTAAATTTTCATACAGATTATCAATAAAACTAATGTAAATACATGGATGAATAATGTTTCATAAGATAACTTATCAACAAATGGAATATAAAAATAAAATTTAACATAAAACCAGCTTAAAAGTGTATTGTTACAGTCAACCTATATAGAATATCACACAAATATTGCGCATCAGAATAGGGCACACAATATAAGTTAATAGGTTAAAACCTGAAGCCATCATTAGCAGACATCTGATAGTGTGCTACTGATATTTAAAAAAATATTGTTTATTATCTCTTGGTATATAAATGTATACAATACAAAAGATTCATCAACTCCCAGAACAAACAATACCACCAAATTTTCAGATGGCTAATTTCCAGAAACACCAACTGACCATGTAGCCTATTGAAACAATGAGCATTAAAAATCAAAACAAAACATGTTTTGAGAGCTGCAGGAGGATGTAGGAAGTGGCAAGCATTAAATTTCAGGTGTATGGTGGCTGCAGGCAGTCTAGCATCAACTTATTACATTTTAATAAATTAATTAGACATATGTCCATGGAAGAAATGGTATGGAATATATCGGAAAGTATACTAAGTTTTATTTCTTTTATTTAGCCATGAAAAATGTTCTGTTCAATTTTAAATCTTATTTTCAAGAAGTTTTAAATTCTGTTGATGATTTTGCTATTTCATGTTGAAGTTGGTTATAAATATGACAAGATATAACTAGATGCATATGCAGTACTGCCTACTTTTAATTACTATAATCTAATAATGAGTTTAATCATTGTCACCTGTCGATGTTGATTTAACACATTGATCGGATAAAGTCTAGCCACTGTTAAATTATTTATGACAGATCCAGAGATTATCGTGTCACACAATACATATATCTTATTCGTACAAACTGCATCTCGTTACTGTCTGTGAATGGCATATTTTAGTATTTGAACCGAGCCTTTTGTGACAGGTAGACATCAGAACTCAACATGGTAGCAATTGGACATTAGTTGGCAGATTAAATGTAGTACGTGTGATAGCTGCCAGAGCACAAAAGCTGCAAACGCATAGTCTAAAATATGTTCCAGTGCAAGAAATCAGTATTGAACTTATTTTGAATGAGTGTTATTTCTGCATGACATGATTATAATTATGGATTGATATTTTTTTGAATATAGCATTCAAATATCATTTTACAATGGTATTTATCTGATATGCATATTAATATCACATGCATACATATTGGTGGTAATGTTTAAACTAATTTTCTTTTTTCTACTTTTTGGACGCGTTGTAGTTATTTAAGATCATGAGAGGATAAGGAACGAAAGAGAGAATTGCAGTAGTCGAGCTTGCTGCTGACTAAAGCATTTGCGAGAATGACTGCTATGGTGTCGGTGAGATGACGCCTGATTCACCTGAGGTCGCGAAGACCGACAAAACAAGACTTACACACCGATGTAACGTAGCTCGAGAAGGAAAAATCAGAATTAATAAAAAATTACAAGCTTTGTCCATAGGACTAATAACACTACCTAATATATCAATAGGGGGGAGGCCAACCTTTCTCGCTGTGATTTGTTACCAAACAAGATGAATTCTGTTTTATCCGGTTCAGTTTTAGTTTATTTGTTGCCATCCAGCTTTGAACATCTGTAAGGCATGTTTGGAGTGTCGCAGTTGCAGTAGCAAAATTGGTTGGTATGTGTGATATATATATATATATATATATATATATATATATATATATATATATATATATATATATATATATATATGGGTGTGTTGCTAGAAGTGGTACTTTACTGTTTTGTATGTGGAAACTATTTTATTTAGAGTGATTGTATACAAGGGGAACAAAATTGAGCCTAGAACTGATCCTTGGGGAACGTCATATATTAAGTCTGCTGGATAAGACAGCACGTTACCGACTTCAATAACTTGATTTATATCCGTCCGCCACTTATGAAGCGAAACAGTCCAAGACTAGTCTATTCTAGCCAAACCAAGATGACAGATAGTTCAAGAGAACTCTATGGTCAATAGTGTCAAAGGCAGCCGACAGGTCTAGTAAAACCAATGCAGTCCGCATGCCTTTTGACAACGAAGTATGTATATCGTTCTTAATACACAATAGAGCAGTCTCGGTTGAGTGGCCTGTCTTGTACACATTCGTTATTTGAAGTAGGTATGTTCCACCTGTTCAGGATAATGTGGCTACTCCGAGCAAGACTTTGGTCACACCATTTCAGATTGAACTGGAGAAGCCTGCAGAACCTGCTCGTGAAATTGGAATTTAATATTTTACATACGCATGTCATGTTCGGATAACAATTTAATGACTCTTTGAATGCATTACATTAATGTTTCCTTCATTCTGCTGAAGTCTTCCTCACATGCTCCAGTACCACCCGCAATGTTGTTACAGGGCTCAATATTGCCACCACTTTCCAATCACAGTGAGAATGATTATAAAGGCCATCTCATACTTTTGTCATTTTACCTGTTGACTCTTTCTAAATAACCATTACAAATATTCCATACTTTTATAAATATTATTGTTTTACGTGCAGCACACAACTATACCAGAACAAAGGGGCAATCACCCCCATGAACCAGAAATGGATTGTCAGGTCACTCACTGTTCAGGACCAGTGCCACAGGAAAGGTAGAGCTACGTACTCCAATTCAGTCGTTGTACTTTCTGCCACAGCCTCCTGTAGTATCAAACCAGCCACCAGCACCAGACCTTTATTTCGTCACCAACCTCTTTGTGTGTCTCAGGCTGTGTGCGAGAATTCGGCTTGTGATTGTCACCAGCTGAACGGAGATAGCGCCTGCAAGCGCACAAAACATGTTCTCGACATGGACAGATACTATTATATAGATTGGAGTGATGTGGTGTTGAGACAGTTGGACCCCGGACATAGAAGCCAGTTTCTCATCATCCAAGCATTTATGCTTTTCCAGATTGGCTAAATGCCTTTCCCATAAAATACCCATATATTGTGATTTAAGCGATCTCAGATTATGTCAGTTTGGATCGACGACTGATAACTTTTGATGATGACCAGTACATGATTAGTCAGTTGACGGTCACCTAAAACTATAATTACGAGTGACATATCTTTATGGACATCACTTTTTGCACTCCCTCGGTGTGTCCTTGATAGACGCAGACCGTATGCAAGAGAAATGGCATGTTCAGCGGAGACATGTGAAATGTTTCAAAGATCCACCGTGATTCAGCTCTACTGCTGAACTGGTACATTTAATAAGTGCAGCCATCAGCTAACCACGTGCCGATGCGCTCGTGAATCAAATAATTTCATATGCACCTGAATCGCTTCAACCCAAATGCATATTTTTTGTTAATTGGATTAAAGTTTTGTGTCACTACAATCGATTGTTTCTTTTAATCTACGGATTTCTCTGCTTTTTATGCCATGTTCAACAGGAACTCGAACTAGTATACTCAATTTCCCTGCCTATTTGCTTGAAGACCTAACCCGATATAACCAGGACAGATCTTTGTTGGTCGTTTAGGTGACATTAGGGGAGCGTTTCTTGTGGGCTTGTACAGGAGTATTTGCTGATGGCAGTCTGTAAATCCGATAAATTTTACTACAATTCTCCAAACACTAACCCCGCCATTATCGATGCAAAATCGATGCTGTGTGATCAACTAGTGCTTTGGAATACATCATTGTAGTCCTTTAACACTTTTTTCTGCATTTTACTGTGTCGGCTATGCAGCTCTTGACCTCGTCTACCCGTGTAGTATATTTCACCAGTCCAAGGTCTCGACATCCTGGCAAACCGAGTATAGCAGGGCCACTAATGTAACAGTCTGTTGTATTACCATGGTGGACAAATGTCTGTTGAAATTTTTTTTATCTGTTCTAAAACACACCTGTTCAAAGCCAAAATCTGTTTCGACCAAAGGACCTTTCAAATTCAAAACCTATCCATCTGATATTGTTTTTTTATGCCATCTACTAATAATGTTAATTAATATGCTCTCTCTCTCTCTCTCATATATATATATATATATATATATATATATATATATATATATATATATATATATGCAATTTCATTGCTATATGATGTATTTTGGAGTCTTTCGGTGTATTTAGGTACCTTTCGGTATTTAGATATACCTCTGCCTTTCGGTATTTAGATATACCGGTCCTGGCATAACGAAGCAGACGACATTTAGGTAGATCTAAATTACATAACTGTAAGATTTATGTAAACTGACCAATGACTGCAGAAATACGCGACGGTAAGAAATAAAAGCAACAGTAATATATGTTGAACATTGAGAAGAATTGTATTTAATTATGCTGAAGTAGGATTAACTAATAACAACAACACTCATTTGCGGATGTTTGGATAAAATAGGAACAGTTAGATCTACTTTAGACTTTAGTTATTCTATTTCTAGACTCGCGTCTAAATTAGAATTTAAAATTCTAGATCTAGGCCCTAGGCCAGGGTCTACTCATCTAGTTTAGTTGGGTAGTTACTAGACTCTCGAGGCTAGAATATCTAGATCTAGTCAGTCTAAAAGATTAGTCGTGTACTTCTAATTCAGTTTGATATATTTCTCATGGTCTGAGCCTGAGGGGTTATAGTCTACAGTAATAATATACTTATAGATCTACTCACCCAGAGCGCTGCACTCGTATAATTATATCAGCATACATACATAGTGAAGTTGGGGCAATAAGTGATCTTCAGACAGCAGAAGCAATCTTAGATAACCGATCAAAGCCACTACTCAAGAAGGTATTCACTAAAACAGCATACACATTATCATTACCATCCAAGGTGATTGCTATGTCATTGCTGCTGATGAGCTACCTGGAGCGACTTTTATACTTTCAAATTGAGCTTCTTCTGTAACAAAACACTGCTTTATTAAGGTGTATTATCTATTTCCCATATGACTATGGTGTAACAAGATAGGTCCCCACCAGTCTTTAAAGTTTAATATTAAAGTAAACAAGCAAATGCAAATAAAGCATGATTTGTTTTTCTTCCAATTTTAAAATTAGTTTTACTTTAGTCCATTTGTAATTCATTGCAGACTTGCATTTAGCATAATATGACTAGGCTTTCAATAAGTAGTTTAAGTAGTCATATAGGACAATAAGGTATTTATCATTGTATAATACGTTGTAATTCACTTGGTGGTGTTCTTTGGATAAATTGTCTGGTTGTATGATAAAAGGTAATATAATATACTGTGTATCATATATATTGAATTGATATAGGGTTAATGAAGTACATGTTGGTGAGGATGGAATGATTGGTTATGAGGAGAAAAGGAAGAGGCCAATCACTAAAAAAGTAAAATAAAACAACTATTAAATATCTTACTTATGGTGTGTTATTTTGTTACTTAATACAATATCTTGTTAAAATCTTATAGATTCGGAGCTGCCAACCATTACGATTTCTGCAGAATTATTAAGATTTTCTGTTCTTTATTACAACCAAAACTACACTAAATCTCCCTTTTCCAGTAATAGTTCCATATGGTGCAGTTCTGTCACTGTCTTAGCAGCACCCTGTATCACAATTCACATGGCTTGCATGTTTGTATTTCTGTTAGTATCCCCAGGCTGTCGCTTGTTCAGCACAGCCTGTGTGGTGCTTATCACATGGCAGTTGCTCTAGACTGCATGGCTTGAAAGCCTTTGCTGCACCAGCAAATCATAATGGTACATTTTTTTCCAGGGGGACCCTGATTTTGTGGGGGTGATGTGTCTTACCTATGCAGGAGATCTCTTTCGTACAATGTTTCCTGATACAGAGATAGCAAAAAAAATATTACAGTGGTACAGGGCCAGAAAAATCAGTTGCCCAGATGTTCAGGACATACAGATTTTTTTTCTGTGCTAGTGAGTAGTCAAAAACACTTAGCCCGACCAGGCTACTGCCATTTTGAGGCAAGATATGCAATAGTCTCTAGTTCGTTTATCATAGAATGATTTTCTGCTGGTTTGCAGCTCTTCACCATGGAAAAGGTATCATAGTTTAAAACACCAGTGCTGATACCTCCCTAATTGTCGCTAAAAGCACTGTTCCTGATTGTAGACTGGATTTTGGACCGATTTTCAGCAGAAAGTGGGTCAATAAATGAAAAATATTTATCATCCAATAGTTCCTGATCTGAAATTATGCCAAAATCTACTGCTGTGACCATTTCAGATGTCATATCTGTAAGTATTTACTGAATATAAGAACCATTCTTGAAGGATGGGAGAGATTTTGGTGATCTTGGCTGGTAAACGTCCATTTTGGATTATGCTGGTCACATGACTCAAATAGTTTCTCCTGGTTGGCCAGTTGTCTTTGTTTATAGTAAATAAAAACACATGGTCTTGTTTTCTATGTATTTCTCTGACCCTTTCATGTTTATTCGTTTGCTCACTGTGGGTTTTTTCCATTTTATTTAATATTAATATATTATTATGATAAATAATATAGCAATCATATGAAGATTTTAGTGTAGTATAGAATATCTAGAATTAGTGTAGTGTAGAATACCTTTCACAAAAGAATACTTATAATGTTAAATTGTTTTGGTACCGATAAAGTACATGGTTTTATTATGCATAGTGTCATGTTGGCCATAGGTCACATTTCACACGAAAGTTATTACTCTTTCCAATTTTCAAATGTTGGCAGCTACGTAGATTGTGGACAGATTTCTTTAGAGCAAACCCTGAAATGTTGACTCTAGATGCAATCAGAATTAATCTAATGTAACTTTTTTCTCAAAATTTCACCCCTCTCCTCAAACTCTTCTTAATGGGGGCCTGTTCTTTTTCTGTTCCTATAGATAATTAATCATATCTGTCCCAGAAAGAGTTTTGGGATAAGGTATTGGAGTAAATTTGGTTGTCTTGTTCTTCAGAATCAAATGCGGGATACATTTTGTTATTCGCCACATCTTTGTTAGATTCTTCTTCACCATTTTTCTTGTGTTCTGGGTGGAATTGTTCCCATGATGATGTTAATGAGACTGATTTGTCAAGTAGTTGTGTCTGATCGCATGAAGGTAGTGTAGTTGAACCTTGCAGACCTCCAACACTGCTCAGTAGTGGCAGTGATTTGGAAAAACATTTAAATACAATCAAACTTGTCTTCTTCCTTATATAGTGCATTTATCCAATTGGTAATGCACACTGGCAGCCAATTGGTATTGTGCATTGTCTTCACATAACACCTCTTTGATTGTTTTTTTTGGGGTGAAATGTCTGTGTGCCATCCCACTGATTTTGACTTTTTGAGGCTGTGAAAATATGTGATAATTAATTTACTGTATAGGCAAGTATATACGGTATGTCACGATTTAATTCTGAAATGTAATATTTCTAGGTTCATACCAGTAATATTTCAAGGTGTCATTTGCACCTGATAGTTTATCAGTGAGGCAATGAAACTTGGGTAATTTTTTGTTTTCCAGTCATTGACAGTGACTATTTGGTTTGCAATAAGACTTACACCTTTGTAGGAAGGGTGGAGCATGTATGCAACTATGTGTTCATTGAGGACAGCCTGCTTAAAATGTTTTCCACCACTTTAAGTTTAACATCTCAAAATCTTCTAAAACTAAATGATAATAAAACAAATATTTTATATTTGGCATCACCACATTGTGTTAAATCCCTAAAGACACCAGCATTACTGATGGGTGCATCTTCGATTACCCCTAATGGGTCAGTAAAGAATCTAGGGGTTATTTTTGACTAATGTATTAACATGCATAAACATGTCACATCAGTATGCCGAGCTGCCTACTACCATCTTAAGAACATTCACTGTTTAAAAGCATTCTTGACACAAGAATCACTTGTAACTGTAGTTCATGCCTTTGTTACATCTCGTATAGACTATTGTAACGCCCTGTTATATGGCATATCTGATTATAACTTTAATTGCCTTCAGTGAATTCAGAATAGTGCAGCTCGCATTGTAACAACTACTAGAAAATATGATCATATCACCCCAATTCTTCAAAAACTACATTGGCTACCTGTTAGACAGCGTATCCATTTTAAGATTCTGTTAATAACTTATAAATCTATTAATGATATGACGCCAGAATACCTGTGTGAACTGGTTTCCATTAGAAAGTCATCCCGAAAACTCAGGTCATCCAGTCAGATACTATTGCAGGTGCCAGTGTCTCGGCTCAAGTCATATGGTGATTGTGCGTTTAGTGCTGCAGCCCCCACTTTGTGGAATAAGTTGCAGGCAAATATTAGAAATGCGTCGTCTCTTGGAAATTTTAAGTCTTTTCTAAAAACACACCTATTTAAGGTCGCTTTCACAGATAAATAATTATTATCTTTTAAATCATTACAGGGTTTTGCAGACACTATTTGGGGTATTATTATATTACATATTATTTGTACAGCGCCTTTGAATGGCTCCTGCTAGTAAGGGCACTTTATTAAATATACATTATTATTATTATTTAACATGTGGCTGGTTATCATAATGGGGATTTAGGAATCGTATTTTCTGAGTAATTGTACTCATACTCGAGTGCATTGCTCCAAAAAGCAAAGTACTCATACTCAAGTACATTACCAAAGTAATTGTACTCACAATTACTTTTTTCAGACAAGCAGTTGCAACCAAATGTATTAGACAGATAGAAATGGCAATATTAGAAGTAATCTAATAAATATAATATTAATTGAGCTATTAATTTTCCATTACTGTTGAGCATTTCAGTTAAGTAAATATTTAGTCAAATTTAACTAATTAATAGTAATTTAATACCTTCTCTGCCCAGAGAAGTGACATCTCCAGACCCTCCTGTTTACTCTAGTACTGGTAGTACAACGTTGTATTGTGATGATCCTTGGGACACACTGCAGTAGATAAGCATCCCCTAACATCTTGCTTAGAAGCCATTGCCACATCCCTCATCGGCCACCTGTACTGTTTGCTATCAGTATTGTGTGAATGACTGGTCATGGTTCCTACCTCCTCTGGGTATATAATTGCAACTGGCTTGCTTGCAAAGATCTGATCTTGTGCCCCTTGTGTCTGTGGACTGTGCACCAGATGCCATACATGGTCTGCTAGCACAACATAGTCAAGTCCTTGCCTAGCTATTCATAGATTCATTCACTAAGCAGTTTTATCTGAAGTCATGAATTTATCATTTTATGACACCAGTGGTCTATTCATTCAATACCTGAGAAAGTTGTCTGATTATTATTAATAATAATAACACCTAGTGGGTAGCAGTAATCAGTTAGAACACTAGATAGTGACACATAAAAATCATTTAAGTAATCATGATTGCATTCTAAAGTAATCGTACTCATACTAGAGTACATTCTAAAGTACTCATATTAGAGTACATATGTTTTCTCAGTACTCGTACTTGTGCATTTTCAAAATAATCATACTTGATTACATTGTATTGTAATCACTTCATTTCTGTTTATGTATTACACTCATGCTGTAGTAGATGTTATATTGTTATCAATTTATTTTATAGCAGTATTTTTTTTTAAATCTGTTTTTAGTGATGTTATTTAATGGTGTTAATAACGTCTGTGTAAAACAAATTGTCAACCCTACTGTTAATTAAGGCAAACATTAGTTTGGGACAATGAGAACATTTTATAGTTGAATAATCCTGATTTATTTTGGCCAAGTCCAAAAATTATAGTCTGTTAATTTGGTGTTCACACTTCTTTGGTCTAGATTCTTCCATTTGTATGCAGCTGATCATGGTTACATACTAAGTAATGTGATTTCAGTCAATTGAAGTGCCTTTTTACAAACTTTGACTACAGTTTTATTGGTTTTATTTGGTTGCTGAAAGTTAACAGTAATAGTACTTGATGAGCAGAGATCAACCACCCAATTAAAATTTACACAAATTTGGTATTGCCTTGATGGAATTTAGTTTTTAGTCATTTATTGTTTTGACGGAAGGATTTTAGATGAATGTATCTTGTGATAAATTTCAGTCTGTGTGAAACTAATTACAATTAGCATCATATATTGTTTAAACTTATGATATCTTATAAATAGATTATTTACAGCCTAATTATAGTATATCTTAGCTGAAGTTTCATTATCAATCTGCAGCTGTTTTTAACAAACAGAAACTACTTCACTCCATTATCCTACAAATAAAATCACATAATACAAATAATATAACCTTATTACATAGTAGGATTCTCCTGTAGAAGATTGGAAAGCACACTGCATTCCAGACCTTCATTCCAGGTCCTCTGCATTTGTTTATCTCCTGCCTCTCAGTCATGTATCGAAGACTTATACAATACTGTGACTAAATAGTAATTACTTATTATAAAGAAAAATAATTCAGGGCATTTGATCACCATGAAGAACATAAAACTAATGGGTGAATAAATTCCTCCCACACGCATTATAGATGGGTTGAATTTATTAACACATGGTTACATTAGCCTTTAATTTATAGGGAACTATTTAGTCTTGCTTACGAGGTTATTATAAAGCTACACATACTGTCTATTTCTAATGATATATAGTTTAAAAGAATAGTTCACTCTTAGATATTATGAATTGCAAATACAGAGCTCAAAAAGTAACTCCAAATTGACAATATACCTGACATTATGGATGTGATGAAAGATTCAGAATTACTGAAGGGTAGCCATTACAGCTTCTTCCAAAGTTAGATTATGTGTT
Source organism: Paralvinella palmiformis (assembly GCA_025642065.1). Taxonomy (NCBI): domain Eukaryota; kingdom Metazoa; phylum Annelida; class Polychaeta; order Terebellida; family Alvinellidae; genus Paralvinella; species Paralvinella palmiformis. The sequence continues at coordinate 313,109 of JAODUP010000434.1, read as the reverse complement.
GGAAAGGTTAGGTGCACAAGGATCATGTAGCCATCTCTAGAACAAATCAGGTCACAGATGTTCCTGTTTAGCCCTTATTGTCAGTTCATTAACATAAATCTGAAAACCTCAAAACAGTCTTCATAAGAATAGATTACTTGAGAATACTATGATTACATTCATTTTGAATGTAATTGATTACAATGTAAAGTAATCATGAATGCAATGCATATCACAAAAATATGAATGTGATTCTTCATCAATATTGGCTCAGTTACATTTCTAATAGCGCTAATTAAACCACCAAATGTTTATAGTTACATGATGATTGATGTTTTACGGCCACTTTTGTGCATGTGGTAAGCTTAATTGGCCCATGCCGAGATTCGAAAACAGGTGGTAGTGGTCTGTGATCCAGCACGCTACCTAGACCACAAATGAACCAGTGGTGGTTGGTCGCCTTCACAAGGACATTACATTAATGTCCTTGTGAAAATTGTATGTTTATCTACATCTTAGTACTTTAATGATTAAAGTACTAATATTCCATTTGAATACATTTTCGTACATGTAAACAGAATTGGAATTGTTTTAATATTTGGGAAATATACATTTAATAATGAAATGCATCATGTACTTTAGGCTATAGTACATGATGCATTTCGTGTCTATAGCCAGGTAAGGTCTATATAATATATAGGATAATTAGAATACAGTCCAACTCTGACCACCTCTATAAATGGACCACTTTTTCAGTCTTAAATTATTGTTATGCTTTAAAATTGTATGTTTCTTCTATAACTGAACGTACTTCACATATATCGACCTGGGGCCAAAAATAGCATTGTTTGTGTTCACTATCACATGGGTTAATTTAATATGCTGCTTGTCATCAGACCACTGGCCAATCAGGGTCATTTGGAGCTGTAGTGAAATTTTAACTGAAAACGACGGTGTTGTCACAAAGAAGCCATGCACAATTGCTGGCTGTGCGACTAGCTTGGGATTGACCTTGTGAAAACAATCTGAAATGCCTGTTTATGTTACTTATAATAGTGGCAACATCTGCAGCAGTGTTTCAACACATTTTTCTTTCATGCTCATAGAACCATTAAACTGACAAATCATGTATTAAAATATAACAGCAGTCTGTCAATGGGTAAACCAGTTCTATTGTTATCTTTTGCCTTACATATGAAACCATATCTCTGGCATGATATAACATGGCAAATAATCAAAAACCTTGTGTAATCCTGAAAGTAATCGCTGATTACATTTACAATGTAATTGATTACATTCCATCTGGAAATTACAATTGAGATCATCTTTACAATTACCCCATGCCTGCTGTGTAGTAGTATTTAGCCATTTCAGTAACATTTGAGGTTGTTTGGACCAAAGAGACTATAAATTTAATATTCATCAATATGTTTTCTACTGAAATTATACTTGGCTGATACTTGTTTAAACCAGGTTATGCAGACTTCCCATCAAATAGCTTATACTTTTATAATTATATTAAGTTGCAATGGCTTTTTAGTGTAAATAGTAAGCAACTACCGGTAAGGGTTGTTCTAGCCTTAATTGTTTTATAACACATCATAGATCTTCTTAAAAACTATTATGGTTCACAGGGTGAATTTCCTTATTGGCAAAAAAATGTAACAATAATTAATTTACTATTACAGGACACAGTGCTGATGTACAAAAACCTTGGACAAGATGGCCACTAGCAGTTATAAAATTCTGGTGACAGGTGCTTCTGGCTACATTGCATCACACATCATTAAACAGCTACAGCATTTAGGCTATAGAGTCCGTGGAACAGTGAGAAGTATTGAGAACAAATATAAAGTAAGCCAAATATGTGAATTGTATCCACAAGCCAAATATCCACTGCAGCTGGTGGAGGCAGACTTGTTAAAGGCTGATACTTGGCATGAAGCTGTCCACGGTTGTACCCACGTTATACATACAGCAAGTCCTGTTCCACTAGAAGCTGTAAAAAATGAGAATGATGTTATTGTACCTGCTGTGGAAGGTACACTAGCTGTGCTACGTGCATGTCAAGATGCCAAGACAGTTAAACGAGTTATCCTGACCAGTTCGACAGCTGCTATTACTGGTGGCATAGATACTCGAAATGGTGATGCAACATTTTCTGAAGAAAATTGGACAGATCCACTTAAAACACGCCTACCTTACGTCAGAAGCAAAACATTGGCAGAGAAGGAAGCATGGAAGTTCATTTCCCAATTGCCAAAAAGAAGTCAATTTGAGATGGCTGTCATTAATCCTTCCGTCGTAATGGGCCCACTATTGTGTGCAAACCAAACAGCTACCATGGAATTACTCAGTAGACTTATGACAAACAGATTGCCACTAATACCACACATTAACATGACAATTGTGGATGTTCGCGATGTTGCAGCAGCTCATGTGGCTGCAATGACAGTCCCAGAAACTGCAGGACACAGACATGTTGTGGCACCCCATAATATATGGCTGAAAGATATTGCTGAAATTCTCAGGACAGAATTTCAGCCACTTGGTTATCATATTCCTAGATTGGAGGCCCCATATTTTATTGTAAAGGTGTGGTCAATGTTTGATGAAAGGGCGAGGCTTGTCCTAATGAATTGGGGTGTTACATCCAGATATGAAATGGGAAGAATGCATTCTGTACTAGGAATTGAGCCATATCCAATCAGAGACACACTGATTGATATGGCTCATTCTATGATCAGGTTTGGTTTTATTGAGAAAACAAAAGAATACCTCAGAATGAATGTTCAGCAGTGATACATCTGTATGTTGAGTGTATGAAAAAAAGGAGTATTCCTATCCAAGAACTCTAATAAATTTAAATTGTTTATTTTGCTATTATTGTTATTATTAATAATAATCACAAACAACAAAATTCTTTCCTGCACTACTACTAGAAACAACTTTATTCAAACATAACATATATATTCTGTCCATAATACAATAAATCTATCAGTCATTAAAACTTGCAACGAGAAAGTTCAAAGATCTCACTCAGATGAATAAGGCTATTCTCATACATGTTAGGCAATTAAAAATTGGCATGTGTGTCAAACTTAAATGAAAACTTTTCACTTCTTGCCATAAAAAATTACATATAAAGCAGTACAAAAATATAAAGAAATATAATCAAAACAAATGGGTTGTAAAATATATTATAGACAACTACGATCCCTATCTTGATATAACAAATATTGATAATTTGATTAAATACAATCACAGTATACATCTATATGAAGGCATACAGAACAACACAAAAGGTTAACAACAAAATCCCTAAAATAACCTTATTCCATTGGAGAGTTAGTAAATCATAAAGAATATTTCTGAACATATGCCACTGTCTTGTTATAGTTGTAACACAGAATATTGTAGAAGTTACTATTTAATAACTACCATAGAATGAAATATGAGCATGCATCTCATATTTAACAATGATCTTGAATCCATTTTCTCATGTCCTCCATGCACTGTGTACCAACTCCTTCTGGTTCATTATGTATCTGGTGCAAGCCTCCTTTGATCATCTGAATAGTTAATAATTATAAAATTGTAACTAACAATTTACATGAGCATACATAATGCTATAAGTTATGTTGTCACTAAATAAACCTGTGGATGAGAAAGAGTAAAAAAATAGAAAGCACAAATTTAAGAGAACTTGTGAAAGCTTCCCATCAAGTAACCTAAAAATTACAAAAGATTGTTGAAATTCATAACTCATAGTTATGAAAAAGTGGTATAGGATTTCTAGAAATTATTATCCAAATTATTTTGATGATACATTTTTTTTAACATAATAACAAAACTGTTACTGTTTTCAAATAATGTATACAATTGGAAAAATTATTACTTCTTCCATAATAAAATACAATATCTATGACATGACTACATGTTTATAACAAAATACAATTGGCAACCTTAAGTGTTTTATCCTTGCTAGAAGCTTTCTCCTGCAGCAGAGTACAGCCTTCTGGTTCAATCAGTTTGTCATCTGTTCCACAAATGGTTAACAATGGCCAGGACACTTCAGTCATATGGTTCATAATATCATTCATAGCCATCAGAAGTTCAACAGCCTGTCTGTAACACGATAAAGAGATGTATATCAGATCCTTATTGAAAACATAATCTAAACAATGACATAAATTCTTTAAAATAAACTCCCAAAAGGAGAAGTTTCAGAAATGTCTAGTGTTATACGTAATAGACTCACTAAACATTACTGTCATACAAGCCAAAATAAACTGAATTGTATATTAGTTTTGCTTATTGTATGAAAACAAAGTCACCATACTTGGCTTTGATGTTGCCATGCCACACCAAAGGATCTTTTTCATAATTTTCCACCTGTAATGGGAAAAATAAGGCATTATCAAGTCTTTTGTTTTCATTTTGACATGATATTTTGCTATCATTTCTAAAGTAACTGAAATATGTAAGCCAATATATAACAAACTATACAAATATCTCTTATACTGCTCACAGGATTAATGTACATTATTATTTTTAATGGCATAGTATTTAAGTTTTGTTACAATTAATACTTTTTCCCGAAGAACTATATGAACTACCTTCCTGTCAAGAAGATAATACAGAAGCACTATATTTTAGGTTAGAAATTAATGAAAATCATTTGGAATGGGGAAAATATGGGCCATTTTAGTTTTTAGACCCCAAATATCATGATTTATGGTAGTACCGTCCAAACTAAAAATCTATTTTCAGATAAAACATCATTGCTTGTAAACCCGGAAGTGTTGTCATGGGAACAGTGAAGAGTATTTAAAAGACAAAGATGACATTGTTAAATGATGAAAAGATTACTGAAATAAATATTATTAGTTAAACTGAAATATTTTGTTTTCATAATTCGTTATTCATATTAATGTGTATTGTATACTGTCAATAGATCAAGGCAATTTATAATGATAATTTACACATAAACCATTATCACATACATAGGACCACAAACTTAAATTAACAGAATGATTAAAAATTCAATGAGCTGCATATGAAATCAATCACATATAAACTAGCTTAGAATTAATTAGACAAAATGGACAATTACTACTGAGCCGATGATGGTACATTTTGGTCACTAATGCAGCAATAATGGACACAACGTAAATTACCAGTATATGCGGTCAGTTAGTCACTAACTCTATTGATAATCAATTAATTAATCAGTAATTATCCATTACTAATATAAATATGCCTAGTTTCAGCTAATTTTCAATAATCCTATATTATCATCACAACAATAAACATGGTCTTCTACAAAACCAAGAAGTCAATGCTGTCAAAAGCCAAACTACTGATTTTTGTTATAAAGCCAGAAATTATTATCATCAATTTGTTTCACTCATACTTTCACTATGTGACTATTGTAGACATTCTTCCATGACGACTTGATGTCTGTTGGCATGGAGACAGATGGATGCTAAAGCCCTAAAACTTCTGCCAATGATAGGATTTTTTGACACTGAAATGGCATAAGCCAACCTCCAAAAAATATTGACTCAAGGTATCGGCTTAATGGCCAAGACCTACGGTACTTGTTATTTAAATCAGTAATTAGCCAACTGATTTATTTAGTCATTATTTAATAAGAGAAAAACAACAAATGGCCAAGATATAATAAGTTTAGTATCACTTGTAGCATGAAAATATCAATTTAAGAATCAGTGTATCAATAAATGATTTAGTCATAAAGCTTGTATGCTGATATTGATTCTAAATAATTATTTGATGGAATAAATGATGAAAAGGTTGTTTATTTCATGGAGACATTCCACTAAAATCTAGTTTCTGCCATTTCTTCTATAGGAGAAAGTACCGGTACTTCGTACTTATATGAACAAACTGGATGAAAATTGGATGTCAACATGCCAGCACAGGATACGATTCATAAGAAACTATAATAATTACACATCAAATACTTAGTTAGAAACTTACAGCTAATTTCTGTTTTTAATATCTAGTATGACTAACAGTAACCGTGTTTCCCCTGAGTAAAAAGGAGTGCGATGCTGTACGGGCAAGTGCCGAAGTCGTGAAGTCAGTCATGGGGGTCTTACTTATTGCTTCTCTATGCAAAATATCATGGGGTATGCAATTTGTGCGAATCCATATACATGTTTTCCCATGCGTTTTCAGTCTTTTTTGCTGAAGATTTTCATGCTAAGAACATGGCAATACAATAGATACACAGAGTGGACAGCAAAAAAAACAACAGGTATGTGTGTGTGTATGTGTCAGTTACTCCCCCAAAACAGAATAACACATTATAAATGTAAAATATTACCAATAAAGTTATTATTAAAACAACATCCGGTTGTTAGTGCTACATCTTTAGAATGTGCCAAAGATTTTCATGCCAAGAACATGGCTAAACAGTTCAAGTTACAGCTTTCTCTATTTGAAATGGAGTAACTTAACTTGTGACTGACTGCTACTGCATATATATTTATGCAATTAAAAAAACGTAATAAGCAAAGAAAACATTGCTGAAGGGTGCATGACATAAACATGAACCAGCTTCAACAAGGAGCATACCGTAATCTGGTCAAGGAACTACAATTTGATGGGGAGAAATTCCAACAATACTTTAGGTTGACCAGAAAATCTAAAATCCTGCATCATATTCTGGATTTCCCCATCCATTTATTTTACAAAGTTGCAGTACGAATTGCTACATGGAGCGATTCAGTTTGGCGCATCGATACACAGCTGCAGGACAAATCGTACATTGGCATAGCATGGGGTGTGCTACGTTGGGTGTCAGTACTATAATTTTAAAGTTGGCACCATTTGTAGTTGTGCCTCCACCCCCCCCCCTCTAGTATTTTGTTTGTACAATGTAAATGTATTTGCTGCTGTCAAAGGTTTTTTTCGTTAAGGAAGAGGGTGACCAAAACCCACACTATTCCACTAAACTCATTGGCCACATCCAGACATGAAAGCGTTCTCATCTGTTTACACGCTTTTCCATTTTTTGCTGTATATGGAATCTTAGCGTAGAATACATCATTGCTAAATGCAGGATGTAGCAGAATTGTAAATGATTTTGTTGCATCATTTTGTACCGCTTGCAGACAATGAAACATTGTGAAATAAAAACATTCTGTCGCCAAAATAGCAACGAGGTGGTGATTTCAGCATATCTGCGGCGAAGATCTTCGCCGCTGCCTCACTTGTTATATAGCAGGGGACACCCACGACTAATATTAATCACTGTGTATGTATGTGTGTACAGAACATTATCTGAATTATACAAACTGACTTACAACAACTGGATCTCTGGACATATACTTAGCTTCCAGAGGAGAAATTCCCACCTGAGGAAGTATTCGTGATACAACTTTGGCAGCCATGACCTGAAATGTAGTTTTTTTTACAAGTGAATAAACATCCATCAATAGATAGATATATGACAAATTATACAACAGCCAGAACATCTTAAATTCAGAAAAGATATTAAAATCTATGCCACGATTATGCTTGTATTCCTACTGGAACCTGGCACACACTTACTGCTGTTTATCATCAAGTAAACGATCGGTCATATATTAGCCTAACCTTGAATGTTGTAGCTGTTTCAGGATTAGGCTTCACTGCCGGACCAAGGAGTATCATGCCAGAAAACAGGGATGGCTTCTCTAAGCCTAACTTCAAAGCTATTGTGCCACCCTGTAAATAAGTTGTCCTAGAAATATCATTACCACCACTTAATGTGTGTGAATATTTTTTTTGTTTATTATTGGAACTAATCACATTTGACTCAGGGAATATTCCCTATGGAAATCAGCTGAATATCCCACAGACACAGGTAACACGGAGTTTCAATCCTCACATTTATCAGAATAGTGTTATATCAACTTGAGTGTACATACATGCAAATGTATAGATAAATAATATAGTCTATAATTACAAAAATAAGGCCAACACACCATAAAGTGGTAAATGTTGTTTCTAAATTTAATATACCGGTAGTCAGAAATTAGTCACAAACACTAGAAATAAAGTCCATTTCACAAATGTTAATTGTTTAACAGCTATCATATAATTACCATAGAATGGCCTATAATAAAGAGTGGGACATCCTTATTTTCAGACAGTATCATATCTATATGTTGGAGTACATCTCTTGTATATTCAGTGAATGAATTCACATGAACACGATCTCCTTCACTTAAACCGTGACCAACTGGAGAACAATAAATCTTAACATTATAATAAACAATAGTGCAGATCAGTAAAGTGACCTTATTAGCAGATGTTAATCAGAGGTACTGTGCAATAAAAGCTCTTAAACATAGTCATAAATAATAATAGATATAATATAGTATTTGCTGATAGAAGAGTCACGTGAGATAGAAAAATAAAGCCTTCCCATTCCAGTAGAAGTTATTTAAAGAAGTATTGTACAACAAAACCTGCTAAACACAGCCAGAAATATTGGAGATTTTTTTTAAATTTACATTAATAAAAATGTTCGTTGGAAACTGAATGTTTTCATAACATATCATGGTGACATAAACTTCCTATTTCGTTTATATAACTGTGTCAAGGTAGAAAAAACAAGATATGATTAATGCTACATAATATACAGTTGAAAAAAATGCGTACATGCTAAAAACCAGCTCCAATCATTAAGGAGCTGTATTTGTTACCTAAGCATAGGATCAATATCTTCATGTATAAATGGATTCTACCCACATGATAATAAGTCTCATGCACGAACTGAAACACTGAGATCAGCATTTAAGAGGCTTTTTTCAAATAGTATTCAAAGGCAAAGCATACAAAGACAGATCATTCAGTATGTTTGTGTCTCTGAACTGTGAAATGCTTTTAAAAATGTTTTTACTGCATATAACATAACTGAGAATTTAAAATCCATTTATTTTAAATAGTACACATGTACATGTATTACTAATTATAACTGAGGAAATATTTCATTTTAAGTGTTTTCTATATATTGTATTTATTTTAAATTTGTTAATGCTTTTAATTATAATGTGCAGTGTTTAAGACATGTTATATATGATTAGGTGTTTTATTAATACATACTTATTATTATCATTACTCTGGAATCCTCAAAGGTTTGTATATTATGAATTATTTACAGTAACAATTGCACTCAGAACCAAATGGTTAATGCAGTGCATTACAGAATATATAAAAAGAATTAATATAGTTGATCTAAAGGTGGTTCTCTGAAACTATTAAAAAAATACATCATAATATAACATAAATTTGGTTCATGATTAAATGTGTTTTTGCTAATTTAATCATTATCATATTAAATTATAAGTGTAGCACACAAGAAACAAGTTTTGCTTACAAGTCTAAAATTATGTTCATTTCATAATGTAAAATAGTAGAAAGGCATAAGCAGAAACCAAAACAATTTACTGACCAATTTAAGATATCCATCTGCTTCCAGACTAGCAGGCAAACAGCTTGATAGCTTATTTATTCCATTTAATAATTGGCACAAAGAAAGTATATGTGACAGAGAGAGGGCTTAAACAGGTCCCCTCTGCAATTTAAATATTCTTATGCACTAAGCAACAGAAAGTACCAAAAAAAAAAAAATTATTAAGCAATCCAGCACATAATATCTGATCCTACCTAGCAGTAACCAGTAATAAAACAATAATCACGAGCAGAAGCTAGATATTTTAATGTATAGTGGCTATTAATCTATGCTGTGTCATCTCACCGTGGTCATGGCCAAACACTAAATATCCTTGATCGGCTAACATCTTAGCATGGCTGTCATAACAACGGACATGTTCTCCCAAACCATGGCATATGAAAACCAGAGCCCTGCAACACAGAAATATGACATTGTTATATAAACAGACTAGAGACAATTCACTGCTCAGATCATACACAACTTGAATACCTCAATATATGTACTTGACAATTATCATAGAGAAATAGAGATAATTATCCAGCATAAATAACAATTGATTTAAAAAACTATAAATTTTTTGTATTGCAAGTTAATTGATAAATCCCATGTTTACAAAATAATTAATAAAAATTAATGCAATAATCATAAAATCAAATGAAACATAATAAAAATCACGATTTCTTGTAGTGATTTAAATCAGTGATTAAAATCAAACAATTTTGGTATGTATTACTAACTCAGACTAACTCACAAATATCATAAATAATGTCAAAATGTGTAAACGATCACCCACATATTAAATAATCCAGTTCAAAGCGCCGTGATTAATTGATTTTGAAGCTAGAAAGAGACCGGAAGCTCCTGAATGCTGACCTCACTTGAGCATATCCGGTTGACCTGAAGTCTGTAGAGCCCATACAAAAGCATGAGCAAAGAATTATTCCAGAACTAAATGGCATTATCTTGAATGACATATAACCATATCATTTTGAGCCAGAAGGAACCTTACAGTTACAAGAGGAAGATGATTCAAAATGGCTGAGATATTAACCCTGAAGAGAAACTATAATCTGCGTCAGTCTAGACAGTGCTCATATGATGTCAGAGCATTTAGATTTCTCCCTCCCGTCTTCGAATCTGAATTTTGGTGCAGCGGTCCTCCAGTAAATTAGATTATTTCTCTATATCTATGATATCAAGTATATTTTGTGATTATTATTGTGGAATTTTTGGTTCCTGTTCTAAGCATTACATATTTTTTGTTTAATTCTGAGGGTGGACCAGACATGGGGTCAATTCAATTCTGAAATTTCGGAATTCCAATATTGGTTATTTAAAAAAATTGGAATTGAATTTTTTTTAATTGGAATTGAAGTTTCTTACAAAAAAATTAAATCCACAAACTAATTTACCATTTTTACAACGGTAACCCTTACATGTATGGATGAATGTTGCTTAACGACACATCGGCCTAATTTAGGCCATTCAGTGAGCATTTAACCAATGAAATGGTCTGGATACCGTGGGCTCCACCCACAACACTGTCACGCCTGTAATCTATATAGGGATATTGCTATTTAAGTATTAATTAATTTTATCATCTCAAAAACTTGCCCCTCCTCTTCTAAAACTGTGATTACTATAACCTGTCCCCAGACCTAACTGTTTTAATTACCATTTGAGATCTTTTATAAACGTACCATATGTAAGTGGTTTAGTATCCAGCATGGTTCTGAAAGTAAACACAGGATCTGACAGCGTTCCAGCTTGGTTTTGAAAAGTACAGGGTACAGTTGGCAGATGGAGGGCACTTTTACATGTGAAAAATATTTTTGAAATCAGATTTTTAGTTAACTTTGGCATTTAGTTAATATTCATGAAATGGAGCTTGTGACATTATCACAATTACCAATAACACCAGGCACCCTTTAAATAAACAGGGCGCAAAATAAAACGTACAGGACGTTGCACCACCATGCAATGGCCTAACTGGAACGCTGTCTGATCCCTGCTGGGCGAAACTAAGAAAAACCTTTTGTTTCAAAACTCTTACTGGACAGTGGAATATAAACACATTTTTGATGATTATTAAATACACTTTTACAGGGGAATGCAACCAAGACAATGATCCACCACTTGATATAAACAAATATCTCTTAGCTAAAAGCGCCTTGTGCTTAGGCTTTGCAATTTTTGACGTTAACACTTACATGTGGTGTTATTAATATACTGGAACCAAACTGATCCAGAACTTTGGTTCCTTATATATATATCTCAGATATGCACACTGACTATGGCACCTCATGTGAGCATTTAATCAATTAAAATGGTCTGGATACTGTGGGCTCCACCCATAACACTGTGACACCACCAAATAGGATACCTGTAATCTATATAGAGATAGTGTTATTTAGGAATTTATCCTGTTCAATGTTGAGAACAGACCAAAAAAATTAAAATCCACAAAATAATTTACCATTTAATTTTGTTAATTCAAAAATATTTCTTCCACAACGACCCTACTTGGAACATAAACTACACAGCGTAGGTATTCCAGATAGGTACTTAGGAGTACCTACTCAAGGTAAAAAGTATTATGACAAAAAAAGAGTCAGAATAAATGGAATTGATATATTTGATGTGGAATTGAACCACATTTGGGGTGGACTATCCGTTTAATTATGTCGTGTATAAGATATACTAATATCATAATCAGCAATGATAGACTCCCCATGGTATAGTTAAATAGCATTAGGTCACTGACAGGGCCGTTTAAATCTGTAGCCCGGACCCCTAGGACTTGTAGATTTTGTGATCGGGCTAGTAACTGGTCCAAAATACTAGCCCAACCAAGCTACTGCCATTGTGAGGCAAAATATCCTGCAGCCTTGTGTTGGTTTTTGGTGCAACATGTTTAAGGTGTTTTGGAGCTCCTCATTGTGGAAGAAATGCAGAGAAATTATACAGCATGATCACATCAAGAACTTTATGAAAATGTGCTAATAAATCTGTGCGTACTAAAATTAATCAAAACCAACCAATACTACTACTAGTATGTTAACATATTAGGTAAATAGTATTATATTCTAATCTATTCTGATTTGTTTGGTGGAAAATTGTTACATTGGTTAGGAACTGGTCAACACCGTTCTGAAATTGGATTTCACCAGTTGGTCATGCTCATCTTTAAAGATGGTGGGAAACAAATATTTTGTGACAAATAAATCAGTTTAATTCATCTCATCTATGCTACAGATAATTCTTGCTAAGGGCTAAGAATATTATTCAAAATTCTGGGTTTGTTTAGTATCAATAAATCTAGATTTAACATGAAGCTACCAACTATTTTCATCAATGGTATTAACAGGTTGTGTGGGGAGGGGGGTGATGGTCAGAGCATCCAGCCCTGATGTGCCTTTAAAATTTTATACCTCCCATTCTGGTCACAATTAGTAGAAATACTGGTTTATAGTTTTAAAAAAAAATTAGGATGACTTCCTGATTAAAAATAAGAAATTGAGCAATTAATGCAATGGTTCTCAGCAAGCGTCACAACATTTGAATATTTGTATGAATATTAGATATATCAAGGGTGTGGTAAATTTCATTTTCGTTGACATTAACTCTAGACACGACCAACTTAAGAATCTGGCATTCTGATTCTCTGTCGACGGTTGTGTCGTCAGTGTTGACTCCAGCGCAAATTTGCTTGAACTCTAAAAAATAATGTGGGGGGGGATACGTGAAATATTTGTTGGGTAGTAACAAATTTTCTTGGGTTAGTGAATTTAAATTTTACTAGCCATGGGGCAGGTGAGATGTAGAAATATTTTTATGGCCATGCAAGGGTTGGGGGGAATTCGGACGAGTAACTGAATTGAATAAGCTTACCTTGGTTTTTCATTATCTCCTGAAAGATTTGGTACCCAGTATTTGCACGATATTTTCTTCTTATCTGCATTAATGAATGACTTTTCATCGACATCACCTTTGTTTTCTGGTGACATTTTTACTGCTGATTCACTGTCACGCTGTAAGAAATCGAACTTTGTCACAAGACTGGCTAATGTTTACAACATCGAATTATAAATGAACGTTATCCGCCACCTAGTGACTATTGCTAATATCATTATCGTTCATTGTCTCTCTCTAATTAATTATAAGGGAAGAAAGTAATAGTAATATTCCCCCATCATCTTATTAAAATGTTAAATAACTGTTGTAGCTTTTTTGTAAATCTAAATTTTTTTATTCTTTAGAAGAATCGAAAATACTGTAGAGAATCTTAGAAACAGGTATATCTTAAAATGATACCATTTTAATTTTAATATTATTATAATCATATCATAAAGTATTACATATTACCTCTAAATTATTTTTTAGCAAGACTTAATACATATTCACATTTTCTCAGATAATGTTAACTTTACTCTGATCCCATCAAGAGGTCGAAACTTTTCCAGGAATTAATTTCTCAGCTCACAACATTGCAACGTTAAATGGCGCTGCCTTCTCCACTGATTAAAATAAAGGGGGGATGTTAAAGACCCCCTGAGGACGTAATACACTAAATAGAAGTGACCACCCTCGTGGTATTTAGGTTCCATCTTTCCGTACTGCTCCCCTGTGAGTGCTGGGGGGGGGAGATAAGAACACTATAAATAAGTGCTCGCACTTTCGTGTGCAATCCCTGTTTCATGATAATCAATCATGAAACGAAAGATAATCAATCAATCAAAAAAAAGCATTACATATGACTCAGCATGAAAAGTCACCACTCTGGATTCACCCCTGAAGAATCGTCCAGAGATCGAATTCACGCTTCGAGATTATTTATTCCACATGGCTATAGCACATCCACACATACGCATATCCATGGGCTCGTATATATCGGCTTATGTATGTATAGGTTTGTAGATGCATAAGTGTACATGGTGACAATAGTGACAATTTTGGTAAAAATAATTAATTACAATATCATTATGTTGATGTTCTAATAAACATTTCATACTTTTATATACGAGTATGAGATACTGATAAAAACACCCCTATAATTAATAAACTTAATTAATTACATTAGAACAGTGTTTGAAAGGGGTCATATGTAATACGCCCATTCCTTATATAATTGTACAGAATACATTCTCCTAATAAATAATAACTAATATAATGAATATGAAATATAACAACACACAATAATGACGATTATAAATATATACAAGCTTAAAAGCCGCACTCGGCATAGACTTTAAAGCTTGGTCCTGCAGAGGGCTACTTGTGCCTTCGGTATATATAACTAAGGGTTTAGAATGATAACTTAAAAACTTCTATGAGTAACCATCATATAGTCCCAAACAATGTTATATTCACCGCTGCTTAACACTCATTTGTCAGACTTTTTGCGAATTTAGGTGTGTGTGTGTGTGTGTGTGTGTTCATTAAAAAGAAACTTTACCAAGACGAGTAAGAGCTATAATAATTCAAATAAAGCAGGAGAACGCGTTAGCCACCATAAAGTGCTTCCACATTGCGATGTATTCGCTATATATATATTATATATATATATATATATATATATATATATATATATATATATAGCTGAACAAAGTCAACGCCTTGACAATTCTGACTGTAGAAGAAAGATGAGAGGTCCTCTCCTGAAACGGTCTTCTTTCCATGCTCGGATTAAATAATGGTTCACGAGGGCAGTGGTTCAATGTAGGTGCACCTGATGGGGACCGCCCAGTTGACTTGCACCCTAGTTAACCTGCACCTAGATCAGATAAACACAACCATTAAAGATCACAGGAAAAGGTTTCCCAAACTAGTCAAAATGTCAGTGTTATTTATTAAATTCCATTTCAATCAGAGATAAGTTAAAATGTTTCCTAGACATAAAGTTAGAGTGATTTAAAAGTTGTTCTGCTAGCATCTCACATAGACAAATATGCCATAGCTAAAACCTGTGTTACGTATTCTATATTTTCTTTGTTAAACGTGGAAAATGGTGTAGTGTGCCGCTTATCATTGTGAAAATGGATTTGCCAGTGGATGGAGTATGCATTCGTTCCCCAAAAAACAAGATGCGTTTGCGTGATTGGCTGCGAAACATGAACAGACTGCAGTGGAAGCCAACTTGCGAGAGCAAGCTCTGTGGGAAACAATTTGAGGAACGTATGTTTGCTATTTCACCGTCTTTTAGCACGATCAACTGGCTATGACATGAATAGTGCGAGACTCACAGAATTAAGATGCTATTCCAACCATATTTGTCAAATAGCGTGATGCTATGCCCAAACGAATCACCGGTTTGATGAATAATGATGATTTGTAGTTTACGGTCACTTTGTATGGATAAATTAAATAGAAAACGGGTATGTACGAGCGATAACAGGGTAATCTTGGGAGCAAACTATTGGACATTCACCAGTTCACACATTTGTGAATAGGTTGCCCCACAGATTCTAAGTAAATGCTATATTTAAATAAGGGCAGGGGTGGATATGGCACTTGGGAAGGAATTGCCGAGAACCCCCATCATGTAAACTACGGCGGCTAATGACGTTACTCGTTCAATACAACACGTGGTCGGTTTGGGGATCTCAATTATCCATACAAAAGGTCAACTATTCCTAATGATTATTATGGTGTGGACACGAACTGTTCAAACGGAAAATTACGCATGAATTGTGGCCCGTTAATTAATTACCCGGGTCCATTGACCTGGATAGTTTGATACATATCTTTGTTATAACCCATTTGAACTAGTACAAATCTATATTGTATAGGATTCTTGAAGCATCAGTCACGAAACATCAGCTGTTACAGAACTTGGCAGCGTACATGGTATACGAAAATCCACAAGTATGAACGCATCACTTCCACCCTCATCCTTAAAGCCCTCCATGCACTGGCTGAACCGCCTTGTCAATCGATTTACTTCAAATTCGTAACCCTCACATACAAATAATAAGAGTAGCCGAAATGGCAGCTTTTAACGTGGCCGGCAACCACAGATGAGGAAAACGCATATGGTCTGTAATTTATAGCTTCCCGGCGGAAACTAATTCTAAATAAATTACAACATATGGCCTATTCAGTGGGGAGAACGTTGCCAGTTGTCTGGTTCAATGAAAAACTCCTCCTACTACAGTGCTACTACCGAGGCGCGAATCTACGACCTCCCTGCAGATAGCCATAGGTAAATAGCCTCACGCTCTACTCATGAGACCAAAGTTCTAAATGTATTAATACCAACATATATGTAGTTATATCATGCTTGAAGAGTATTGGTCTGGAAATACATAAACAACAATAGACTGCAACTTGCTAATGTTACGACACCCGAGCCTAAATACTGCTCTTCGTATAGATCCTTCAACTGTGGTGCACCTCATCTGTGGAATCATCTACAAAATAGACTCTGACGGTGTTCCTCATTTAAAATGTTTAAATCTAGTTTAAAAACTCCTTTTTACTGTTGCTTATTTCTAAATGTTTTATCATACTATTGTATTTTAACCAGGATTGGCAAGTTTTGCCCACATCTGGTAAAAACCACCAGTAAAAACCTCCCCTGCCATCCATGATTTGTTTCATTGAGTTAATCAATTTTTCTCATTATATTTGCTCATAAAATATTAGTTAATAACCAACATTATTACATTGAAAAATGCCACAGAATAATATATTGACTGCCAATCATGCAAACAAAGTTTGGGTAAATTCAATAGCTTCTCAGTTGAAAATCCCAGTTAACTCCAAACAATAATAGGGATGATCTGATGAGATTATCACCCAGCTTGCTGAAAACATCTATCAGGTAATTGTAATTATATGCTTCACTGCTCTTGCTAGGTGCTGAAGGGATTATTGTCCCATGTCATCTTTATGATTCCTTATAGCAGCTTATTAAAGATCTGATACTATCCTTACCCCAAAAGAACAAAAAAAAACAACATTGGGTATATATAGTAAAACGCGTCATCAGAGTACAAAAATGGCCAAACAAGACCATGTAATGGTGGTTATGGATAGCATGTGAACACCTCTATATGACCTAGGTAAAAATATGACCATAACATGTATAGATAGAGAATGGTGATAACCTTTAATATAAAAATGTGAAAAACACAAATTGTTGACATAATATCTTAAATTTGGAGAAGATAATAGTAATTAAGGTACCCGAAATAGTAAGAAGCGTAATCCAAAGATGAACATAATACCTAAAATCCCATGTTTGTAGGTCATGTGGCTAGAGCTCCACGGTCATTTTTATGAAGTATCATATTTTAGTCTCAAAACAGGGACACAACATACACTGATACAGGCACTAAACTACTCTTCCAAAAAGTCCATCACAGTTTTTTGGACACCTCAGATACCAGAATAATCAAAAATCATTGTTGGATCTGGTCACCTTTTTATCTCAAAATCCGGAGTCTAGCTCATGGACTATATAATGAATATGAACTATAACAACACACAATATTGACCATTATATATATATATATATATATGTGTGTGTGTGTGTGTGTGTGCTGCACACAGCTACACAAACAGGCACTGACATATTGTATGCACACCACATACACACACACACACATATATATATATATATATATATATATATATATAAACTAACATTTAGCCTTGGACCTTATCACCCTGTAAGTGTATCATACTTTCAATTGTAATACCAAAATGTATATAGAGTTGGTTTGTTTGTTTGTTTGTGTGTATGTGTGTGTGTGTGTGTGTGCCTTTAACAAAGTTACAAATTTGTAATAAGGCGACTACATTACGTAACTGGCCGAGCAAATGGTTGTCATGACAACACGTGTCGCCGTCTCTCCCCATAACACCAGACAGCGTCTGGTCCCTTGACCTCTGACCTGATAACCTGTTAAAGCGCAGAGATTTCATTACAATGTATTTAATTTTCACATTAATATCAGCTTTTCTTTTCGGATTTACGCGTTCTGAACGAAGAAATGAGTAAGTTTGTTTT
The DNA here is from genome assembly GCA_025642065.1 of Paralvinella palmiformis. Classification (NCBI taxonomy): domain Eukaryota; kingdom Metazoa; phylum Annelida; class Polychaeta; order Terebellida; family Alvinellidae; genus Paralvinella; species Paralvinella palmiformis. The sequence goes on along the minus strand of JAODUP010000434.1, from coordinate 294,645 downwards.
TAATTTGTCTACTCCGTATTAAAGATTACCGCTTATTTAAACAGTCTTCTATTTAACCAGGAATCGAAGAGTGCACCGACTCTACCCTTTTAGCTTGTGCTAAGAACTTCGACATTTTTATTCGCCAGATCTGGGGACAGTACGACACTACGCCCTGTTTTTTCATCTAATGCTGATGATAGTATATGGGTGTCCACTGAATTCAACCAGTAATTCGGAACTTGGTGATCGAGTTTGGCAGATATGTGATGGCCACGAGTTGACCAGAGCCATTTCGGACGCCTGTGGCCAACGACCTTACAAAGGCAGCGCAGGGTCGGCAACGCAGACTCCACGAAACCATCGGCATCGGCGATATAGGAGGATGGTAACTGTTTGGATGTTACATTTAAGTGAAGTGGATAGACGCAGAGTAGAAGGTAAAGATATCATATAGTTTATAGCATTTTATACAACTAAGCAGTGTTTAATAATTCGATTTACAATTTGATTTAATTATTTGTTATAACGGCTCAACAAGAAAACACATAGTCTATGAGTATGACAAGTCTGAATGATTAACTGCACTTGGCTATGGAAAACACTTCTTTATGTGTTAAGTAGATCTAAGCGCAGTTAAGTTGTTTATAAAGCAGACGTCTCCAGTGATGATTGACGATGATATTAAGTTATTAAAACACGCATGAAACTATGTTATCTCATAAAAGATGTTCAGACTTCGTTAGCACAGAAGAAGGAATTATTACAAAAATAATAAAGATTCATGAAGTATTCAATTGAAGTATTCAATTGTATTTTACGCTTGGTAAATTTTATACCAATGTCGTAACAAGATGCATTATAAGACAGCACGATATGCATTTCCATTGACACTAAGTGCACGATATTCGTAATGTTAACTAAATGATATAGTAAATCCCGAATTAGACCAAAGACCATTCAGTTTGAACGCAGCAATTGCACTAACGCATATATAAGAATCAAGAACTTTTGAAAGAATGCCCACTTTTGCAGTCAGAGAAACATTCAAGCATATTTGGATTATTGCCAAAAACATCATAGAGAACTTAGGAATGTGAGATTAATCTAGAAGGAAAATTTATTTTATACATTAAGAGATTAAAGAGAGTAATACTTTGCCTACAGAATAATCAGTAAAAACTGACTGCAAGAAACTAAACTACAAGGAAAAACCCATTCCAACAAACTAATTTGATGGAGACTAAGTTATCCTATTCCTAATGATATAGCCTTCTGTCAGCATTAGTAGCGTAACTATGTTATACGATAATAGGTCGTTGGGCGGTAACCTATTGTAAAAAGTGGCGATTGACTGATAACTGTTTGCTGGTTCATAAGCTTATAATACCGATATTCTGGGGGATTTGCAGAGTTGGTTTGTTGACCCATAGACCTGTAAACAAGCACTTCACTCCAGCTCCACTCCAGCATGTTGCAGTATAGAATCCTTTAAGTCAGTACAAACACACTGTACAATCAGCCAGTCTTCATTTGATAAAGGAGACACTTCAGGGAGAATGCAACCAATATTTTCATAACGAATGGAGAATCATTGAAGTTTCAAAAATGTGTTCCCTGTGTAGCATTTTAGGCATATTATATTAAAACATAACTATTAAAACAAATCTTCCCAAATAATTAAGCAATAATTATTACTAGATACATATGTCAAACGTATCATGGAGTAGTGTTCTTCATCAATGCTGCAGCTAAACAAACCACTCAACCTATCCAGAATAGTTAATAGTCCATTTTTCTCACCAAAAAAAAAATACAATAGCGCACATTTTTAGATAAAATTCTGAAAATTGAATATTTGATCTGTCTCCAGTAAACTATGTTTATTTAAGTTGTTATCCAAATTATTACCTTCATCATCATCATCATCATCCTAACTATTAGTATCACCATCAATATTATCGTTGTTATTTTTGTCATTATCGTTGTGATGATAGTTGTTGTCGATCAGTGTTACTGACGTGTTTGCTAATTATCATCACAAAGGTAAGGAGAAGCTGTATGATGACGTGGCCGATGACGTAATGCTCGGTGGGAGAGATAAGAGGGGACGAGAACGGTCGAATGTCGCCGAGAAAAGGATGACGAGGAGTACCAAAAACTATTGGATCCGTGTCCTGAATCAACTCTACGAGAAGTGCTGTACCAAAGGATGTGTAGAAGAGGATCTCATACAACTGTGTTAACATTGCTCTCCAAATGATACATACATACAGGGGGTGGGTGGGTGTTTGGGTGGGTCGGTAGGTGTCTGGGTGGTTGGGTGAATGGATGGGGGAGCTGTCAAGATAACTTCATTAGCGGGTCTAATGTTATTACTGAGCAGTCAGCGATTCTGTATCGGGTCACATATAATAATTACCATTGTGTCCCAAAATTAAAGCGAATGTTTTCCTTTCTTCAGACAACCTCACACGGTGAGTGCTTCGGAAACTTTGATTTCTTCAGTTTCAATAATAATCCTCGGCCCTCGTTATTCTCCCCCCCCCACAAGTTTGATTTATAGACTATAGAAAATGGTATAATATGTAGATGTCTCCCTATTAATACAGAAACAAATTCTAGTCTGGACATCATTCGATGTTCTGTTTGAAGACTGGGCGCCATATTATTTCTTGTTAGAGCGAAACATTCCCCGCAAGGTATTTATTTCGTCCCACTTATGACAGGATATGTGTGGTAAATAATAAACTATCTACTGTTATGACGTTTTCGATGCCATATTATTTTGAAGTGATGTGCATTTTTTAGTAGAGTGATACATGAAAAATGGCACAGAGACAAAACACACACACATTAAGATACATTTCAAATTGAGGCATGGTGGATTTAACAGGGAAATTAATTTAGTGGCGACATATGAACACAGCAATATGTGGTAGATGTAATAGCAAATGATTAAAATCGAGACTAAGATGTGGTCGTAATAGAGAATTTCTACTCTATTTCGTTGAGCACAAAGTATGTTTTAATTCGGCCAGGAACAGTTTGGCTTGTAACAAAAGTAGGCATTTTGCTCTGAGCCAATATTGTCAAATGCTCCGTTTATCAAAAGATTCAGAACAGTTATCTACTAGGTATATAAAAGAGAGGATAACATAGTATAATATAGTATATTGTAATGATAATAATTAACATGTATGCAATAGGTGGACGAGTTAGCTGATGGGCTGGCTGTCACTGTCAGTTTGGCTGGCTAGCTGGCTGGCTGACTAAGTTAGTCTTTCAATAAGCTAGATTGTCCACATGTTTCGCTCCAGCGAGTTGCTGTTAAAATAGATATATACACCCAACAAATTACCACAACAAAACCAGAACAACAATAACACTAACACTTTAAAATATTCGACACAGTCACAATTTTAGTTTGATTTGAGCCTAATTGACCAAAGTTAACAGACGGGTTTCCTTCACCCTAAACATCAGCCTCTACGAGCCGCACAACACACTGCACAGGGTCGGCCTACGGTCGTGGTCACGACACGGCTGAGCTACAACGTGCACTGAGCCGTGCCAACAAATATATAGGTGTGTCTATAGTTGAATACATGCTCAACTTAATGATAATATGTACAGTCATGTATGCCGTGAAGATCGGACGTGTGTTAAGGACAACTTGTACATATACGGATATTATTAGTCACAAAAGTGCCGTAAACACATCGCGTACTCTGTAATAAAAACTGATTTTGATTTTGTGTGTTGAGCACTTTGAGCAGTGAGTGATACATGGTATCGTAGTGGATTCGGAGTATCCGGAGCCTTATCGCGGCTAGTTCTGAGGGATGTACAGCAGGTTGTAAACATGGAAGTCAAAGTGATCAGAGGTGGGTGATCCGATAAAAACAAATTATCGCCGTATGTCTACATGTTTTTTTCTACCGTTTAGGGCATAGAAATTGAAAGTTTATTATTTATAACAACAACAATCACATACACATACATACATGCACATATACACACAAGCAAACACACATTTATATATATATATATATATATATATATATTCTTTCTCTCTCATATACATGTTCTCTCTCGCACACAGCTATACACAAGACTATCAGTATATTTATCAATTTCCAAGTGAAGCAAGCAAAAAATCAACTAATGAATATGTCTTATTATCTGTCGCTAGGTTTATTTGTATGCCTGTCTGTCGGGTAATCCATCTATCTCTTTATCTACCCCAACTCTATTTACTTTCTGTATCTTTATTTATCTGAACATGTGTGAGTTGAACATATCCCAGAATAGTTGTGTTAACTAAATACCTTTATTTACTGTTTTGTGAAGGTAACATATCCAAGAATAGTTGTGTTAACTAAATACCTTTATTTACTGTTTTGTGAAGGTAATAAAAGGCTTTCTACCTTCAAATCTCAACAAGCTAGTTACTTGGACAACATCAATCGGGTAAGTAATAGATTAAATACCTTTAATTTTCAATTATACGAATAAAATTTGATTGTGTAGTTAATATACTCAACATATTATCTTAATTTTCGTTGTTCCACACACAACTGGTTTAATCCTTTCAACATTTAGTAAAATTTATAATTATAAATAAAAAGTGAATATGTATTCCTTTTTGCAACAAATGCATTCGTCAGGTGGCAGCACTTTATCATGGCTTGTTGGTATTCCCCTGTGTTATTTGAGTTCCTATATAGCTCAGTAAAGTTTATTTTTAATGAACACATACTCATACATATACAGAAGTGAAAATTCTCCGCGGTTTCCTAGATTGTTTACTTGACCACAGATCATTCTTCAGATATGTGTAGATCCGGTCAGATCCTTGTAGCTGGGGTGTGAGCTTTCATAACATATTGATATCGTATATTTCCAATTTGACATCGGAATTCTGACAGGTTTGTAAACAAAACATCAACTCATGGCTTTTCAATACACACACTTACATTGGCTCTTCAGCCTGTGTTGCAAGCTTTGTGACAAATGTGAGAGCTTCTGATATAAGACTTTGGTAGCTTGATCGGTTGAAATTGGAAATAATCTGAATTGTTATGAACCAGGAGTTAGAATTTAAGTAAGTTCATTGCTGATTGCAGACATCAGACGCTGGATATATGTTTAAACGAAGTAAATAAATCCGTTAATTAAATCAAGTTTGATCAATATATAATCCAATCTTCTTTAATTACAGAAACAAATAAAAAAATTACTTAATAACTACCTGTAGATATTTAATTATAATCCAGTGGTTGATCATATTTCATTTTTTATTTCAACAGTAATAATTTTTTTAATCAAGCCATTGTTAGATCAGAGAGCTTAAATATAGAGAGGCGTTACTCTTGCCGTGCCATGTTGAATTTTGAACCAGTGTTAGACAGGATATACCCAGAGATGTAATAGACACATGTATTGACTACTGTAACAGATAACACCACTAAATCTGTAACCAAGAGATTGGCCTGTTTACATGGTATCTCATCATCATAGAACTTCAAGGACTGAAACAGAACAATACCTTGTAAAATAATGACTTGAACCAAGTGCATACACAATGTGTAAACACATGTTTTCCTTTTTTCAAGTTGGTTAAAGAATTTGATTTTATATGCAATTAAATTATGAAGAGAAGTATACCAATTAAAGCACATGAGCTGAACATTCAGGTACTAATTCAGGTGCTGGTAATCCCTTTTTTGTATTAAGATATGGGTTTGATGCTTTGTTTCTTATTTAATTAATTTTATAATACCAATTTTCACCATTAATATTTATAAATATTAATTATCATCACAGCTGGCCCTCTCCCCTGTATAGGTCTCCTATCTGTTAATACCTTCCTCTTTGATTTCAGTGGATGCATGCAGTGGATTTGGTACATAAAAAATAGTTGGAATAGCATTCTAAATAAGTTGTCTGATTCATGAATTCCATTTCAGTGAAATGCATATAATACATTCTACAATTAGAATTCAAGTATCTTAAATCTTTCCTCATCATATATCTGAACTACAACAATTAATAACCCATCTTCTGTCAATAGAAAAAATAACAAAATGATTGTTTCTACCACTAGTTGAGGTATTTAATAGATCATATCAAATTTTTACACTAGCTTTCATTTCCTTTCGGGGATGTCTTTATTTGTGCATACTTTTTCTGTTACTGCAGCCTAAAGCAGCGCAGAATGAACTAGTGCCATTAGGCGCCATGTTAACGAAGGGCCTGTCCGTGACAATCTACCTCCGATCGCTAGGGCCCTGGCGCTCCATGAATTCAAAATGGCGTCCCATGTTAAAACGCGAAGTAACACGTCTTGTTAAAATAGTCTTTGGTTAGATCTTCATGTTTTCGCTTATGCCCACTTGGCGGAGCCACATACCACCTATTATTCAATTATTATCACCTTATGTTCTGCATAGATGGGTAAATGGCATAAATAAGTGATGTTTGGGAATACTAAGTGAAAACAAATGCAGCCATTTAAATGTAGAGATTTATTAAATACATCAAAGTCTAAGCATTTCACATATCTCATACAAGCATATCAAGATCTAGATATTAATCTGAGGGGTTATTAATATTGGGGGATCTTTAAATATATATATATATATATATATATATATATATATATATATATATATATAATAATTATTAATTTTTAAACAGATGATTCTGGCAGATGAAGACTTTGAGTACATGCATGTACCAGCACTAGCACAGAGGTTGGAAATATACAAAAGTAAGAGTCTTCAATATTTGCTACCATTATTAGTATAATTATACAACTGATCGCATAGTAGTGTGTGCGTGCGTTTATGCATGCATGCGTATATATATATATATATATGTGTGTGTGTGTGTGCGTGCGCGTGCGTGCGTGCGTGCGTGCGTGCGTGCGTGTGTAAGCATTGTAAAAAGACGAAAGAATATATTTCAACTTATTAATAAACAAGCAGTTGTTATATACTTTGACAGAGCTAGGAGGGTTATAATGTGATGGGGTTAGCATTTAGTTAGACAAGCTTCTTATTAACAAAGCTGCTTGTCAGATAATTGGGTAGGGTGTAGAGTGAAAAGTGGGACTTCCTCGATTTGAATCTATTAACTAGCCACTGGCCTTCGTGTTCTTGGTGGGTTCCTGTGTCAAACCAGAAGTCAATGTCAAATAGAATGGTGATAGATATGGTTGACAATATCCCAATAGATCACTAACCAGTGGAACCCCATAATCCCCCTATGGTATTGACCGATTATAGTTGATTTATATCCGATTTATATTATAGCACAGTACACATTAAGACTTAGGTATAAGCCGATTTCGAACAAACAGCTTGTAAGTTTGCAGCTCAGTGCTCTAAATACTGCGCCATCGGAGATTTATAATAATAATATTAATAATAATAATAATAACAATATTAATAATAATTACTTCTTTTAGAGATTATAATTAACTTGAATCCTCTTTATAGTAGAATACAGTACACACTCAGTGTATACTGAGTGTGTACTGTATTATATAGAGCTGGTCATACCATAGAATATTTGGCTGAGGGACGTCTACCAAAGCAAACCAATTTTCCAAAAACTTTGGCATAAGCCGATTTTGAACCCACACCCTGCAGGTTTGCCACTTAGTGCTCTAACAACTGGGCCATCAGAAGGTTCCAAATCTACCTCATAATGTATGGATACTGAGAGACTGGAAGAAGAAATACACCACTTCATGAAATAACCGCTAAATAGTAATAATATCAGCATCAGTATTAGTATTAGTACTGGTATTAACAGTAGTAGTAGTAGTAGTAGTAGTTTTAGTGGCATGAACAGTAGTAGTAGTAGTGGTATTAACAGTAGTAGTAGTAGTAGTAGTAGTTTTAGTGGAATTAGCAGTAGTAGTAGTAGTAGTAGTTTTAGTTGCATTAGCAGTAGTAGTAGTAGTGGTATTAACAGTAGTGGTAGTAGTAGTAGTAGTAGTAGCAGTAGTAGTTTTAGTGGCATTAGCAGTAACAGTAGTAGTAGTAACAGTAGTAGTAGTAGTAGTAGTAGAAGTATATGGTAGTGGTGGTGGAGGTAATAATAATAATAATAATAATAGCAGTAGTAGTAATAGTAGCAGTAGATACAGTAGTAGTAGTAGTTGCTGCTGCTATTTGTATTGCTGTTAATGTACTTGTTGCAGTAGTTATTTTTGTTGTTGTTGTTGATGTTTTTGTTATATTGATAGTAAGGTCACTTACGATTTGATGAAGATTACAGGTACAATAATCATAAAATGGTAGCTATTATACAAGAAAATAATATTGATTAAAATGGCTTAAAGACACCAAATGAGGATAAACAAATCTCCCTCATAATACACGCGGTGGGACCGTATCCTTGGCTAAAGATCCCTCATAAATACCTATTCCTCCATTTGTCCCTGCATACCACGAAAAGAGGAAAATGATCAAATAACATTATGTTCTTTAATTAATTCATGTTATTCTGTTCTCATTCATTAGTTTATAACGTGTTGGACCACAGATCACTACCCCCTGGGTTCGAATCTCGGCATGGGCATATCTGAAGGGTGTTTAATCTTTGACTTCGCTTCATTACCTTTGGAGATCGCTCGGCCCATTTAGCCTACCTTGTACACAAAAGTGACCATAAAACATCAATCATCATCATCGCATTCATTATGAAACAGCTATTTATACGTGTGACATTAAAGACTACATACACTGTTGGAGGGCCTACTACCAACAATTATTATGAGATATAATGATAAGAATAAACTTGTCCCCCAGAAATTCTGAGCTTTGACACATTTAGCAGCATGCCAGATGCAAGTCTTCCCGGTGTCTGGGGAAAATTATAGTAGACTTTTGTAATAGTTATATACTGGACAATTAGTCCGAGGTTAACCTCGAGGATTTGTCCGGAAGTTATAGTCCAAGATAATGATGCTGCCCCCAAAATATTGACAACAAATCCAAGCTGGTATAGTCCTAGAACATAGATTTTTGGAAAATGTGTGTCAGAGTAGCGCATGCGCATAGGAACCAGCTTTCACAACTGTAATTTTATTCTAGCATTTTTTTTCAGGAAAATTCTTGGAGTTCGATCGAGATAACTCTGGCTACCTCGGTATGTTAACAACACTCATTTTGGTAACTTATATTGAAATCACTCCATATTTCAACCTTTGTTTTCACGGTAATCTCAATTCTGATAGAGATTTCGTCTTAATTCGTTCTAGATTATAATGAATTCAAACAAATGCTACAGACTATCGGTGCGGCCAAGTCAGATGTCACATGTAAGAAGCTTTTCAAGAGATCACGCCAATCTACACGGAACGTTCTTTATTATAGAGACTTTGTTGACATGATACTTGCCGATACACTAAGACTAGGGTATGTCTGATGTTAGATAGATCATAGTAACTTGATACACTCTGGGGTTCTTGTTATATCTCGGCGGAGATTTTATGTGGTTGTTTATCTCTATGCTGATAGTTTATGGCATCTGTATATTGCAGGAAGCGAGCATTTTAAATCATGCCCATCGTCGTCGTTATTATTATTATTATTACTTTTTAGGGTTATGTTCGATGAAGAACAGGATATTGTCAACAAAGTGGAGCTGAAGAAGAGCCAGAAGGTCAGCAATCGTGTCTCGTCACCTTCTATAATGAGTAGTATCTCTGACGCTGTTCGTGATATGGGAGTCCAGTGTGAAGACCCAGATAGTGACCAAGAGAATCAGCATGAGGAAGACCAGCACCAAGAAGACCATCACGAGGAAGATTATTATAGGAATAAAGTCGACCAAGCTGTCCAATACGCCGAGTCTCTGTATGACGGCCAACAGTCGGTGTTTTCGTATAGATCGAGCAGGCACAGTGAACAAAATGGGGAAGATGAAGAGGAGGAGGGGAATGAAGTGGAAAGTGAGGAGAATCAGCGTGAGGAAGACGATGACGAAGAAGTGGCCGAGTCTGTGAGAGGAATTCAGGAAACGAACGACGGCGTTGAACAGCATGAAGAAGACGACGATGATGAGGATGAGAATGAAGATGAGGATGACGATGAGGAAGAGCATGAAGCGGAAGAGGAGGTTAGAGAGGTGAAGCGGGCAGGTGAGCCGAGGATAGAGGACCAGATCACCCGAGGCGTGGAGCGCGTACAGCTGTTACGATCTGAGGCGCCGCAAGGTCAAGTACAGCAACACAGACCCCCATCTTACGGTCGGCTGGTGACCAATATGATGGACAGAGATCAAGGACAGCATCCAGCTCATCCTGCACCCGCTAGTCACATACAGCAGATGGTACCGAACTCGGAACATCACAGCTTTAGAACCTCCACAGAGCTGTACCCAACTCGTGCCCTACTGCCGACTAGGACACTTCCCGGAGGCAATCCGCCACCAGTGGTTTGTTCCACTCGCGATCTACCACCGGAAGCGACGACCAAAGCTCCGGTTGCCGTCAGCCGACCGGCGCCAGCGCCTGCGCCTTATACCTACGTCTGTACGGATCCGTCGTGTCCGGATTCCTATCCAAAGCCTCCACAGCCTGCACCTCCCCCGCTTTGTACGGATCCTAATTGTCCTTATAACCGTGCCTCTCAGCCAATGCCTCCCATGCATTACCAGCAATATGTACAGCCTGTGGAGTTCGAACATCCCGAAGCTTATGTCGACTATGAGCCAATGATCCCGATGTCTCAGATGATGCAGAATCCTGATGGTACTTGTCCTCACGGACACCGTTGCGTCAGTCCTCAGCCCGGATACGAAATGGTCCCTATACAAAGTGGACCACCGTCGGTCAGTTATGGATATCCAGCCCAGCCAGCGTACACCTTGGTCCCCGATCTTGAACAGCGCTTTTATGGGAATCATATGGATGAAGCTTATGCACACGACGTTCGTGTGGAATATGAGGCCCAGCCATATTACATGATGTAGTGACAATATGATAATATGCAATCCTTATATATAGATAGATGTATAACAGTGGGCTTTTGACAATAACAATATTTAGTTATATATGTTTTTAGAGGGAGAATTATATCTAGGCGGCAATTATATTTGTGATGTTAACTAGATATCTAAGTATACCCTAATATATATATATATATATATATTACTGTAGATATTTTTGGACTAAAATGATGCTAACTTTCAGATGCAAGTCATCCAACATCAGTTTATTTATATCCCCAATTATGTCGTTAACTGACTGCATACTCGAAATTCTATTGATATTATCTGCACTGATCCTGTACCTACCTGAGATCGGGATATGGCGGTTGCTAGACAAATGAATATGTTAAAGAACATAAATATAAAAAATTGATGTTTTATGATAATATGGTTAGGAATTTTGATGTTGGGTTATTCGGGGTTTAGGGTCCCCCTGGGTGGGTAAAGGTTAGAATTCGTTTGTCAAGCAGGACTCTTTTGTCATTTTCGGCTTAGTATATCCATATATCCAGATAGGATATTTCCGAGTCCTGGAGTGATATTCGTATTAATCCGTATACTGTATACTGATGTATAACTTTAAGTTAATCTATCTGTTATAATATGTTTTTAATATTCTAATTCACGGTTAATAATAGTAGTATAAAGGCGTGTGGTTGTTTATAATACCAGGATAGTGGTCTGAGGTGGTCTATGTATTTCTATACTTCAAACGAAATAAAACATATTAAACATTCTATGCTTCTAAGCTCCAATCAACAACAATGAACATACCCCTGCACGCACACGCACGCATACTGGAGCGTGTGTACATAAACACACTATTCACAAAGAACAAACAAATGATTACAGAAAGCTGTGAAAGACTTCACTGATATTTGATAATTAACGAACTGTCAATGAAGACACAGGTGCATCCAAATACGTACACGTACTTGCTGATATTTTGTGTAGAGACACCTGGCTGTCGCCTATATTGAGCACAGCCAATTATGTTAACTGTCTAGGCAGCCCTATTTATAGCTATTTTCAGCTACTGCATCTTTCTTCAAAGCAACACCATACAAAGTTTATACCTCACTTGTAACTGTCTTCAAAGCGCCTCTATGGTCTAACTGGTAGCGCGTTGGCTCACAGATCACTACCACCTGAGTTCGAACATCGGCGTTGGAATGTCTGAAGGGTGTTTCATCTTTGACTTCGCTTCATTACATTTTGAGGTCGCTAGGCCCACTTAGCCTAACATGTGCACACTAGTGGCTGTAAGATATCAATCATAATCATCATCACCATCAAAGATCAGTTTGTACAACAGGCTGGTGTCATAAAGCGACTACTATTAAAACTGATAGCTTAATTGTTGTTCCAGAACTGCGCTAAAGCAGACCGTAATAGCGTCCTAGCTTCAATGTTTTTAAAACTATATTATGTTAACATTTACAAACCAGACCTAAGGTCTGCTATTCACACTACTGTTCTAATAACGTAATAAAATGTTATTTATGGCAAGCAGCCTAGAGCTATCCTAGAATGTCATAGTACAAACTGGACATAACTGGGCCTAGAAAAGATGATTTTCCAGATACCACCAAAGTGAATTTTATGGGTCCAGGTCTTTTGCACCATCGGGCTTTTTCCCCCATTGATTAAAGCTATAATGTATACATGTAGATAGATATTTCGATTTTAATTTGTTTAATCTACACTCACAATCACCAAAGTCATACTAATAGGCCGTAGTAACTGGCGACTAAAGGGAGGGGGGGGGGTAGTGACCGGATCCCGAATTTTCCATGCAGCTAAAGTTGTTATATAAAACACACCAACCACGCGAGCTGTGCCCAATGCCACCGCTCGAGATGCGAAGCACTGTTTCTATTCTTGAGTCGGGAGTAATTATAATACTTTAAGAGCGTACTATACAGTCATTTAAAGGCTGGGTTCCCAGGCGAAACACCTAAACGGCGTCCCTCCGAAGACGCAAATAGTGCACGAAATATATAGATCTAGATCAACTTATCTTAGAATGCGCCGCCCTGGAAACATACAGTCTACACGCATAGAAAATGGAACTTTCTCAACCGCAGCATAATATGCCTTGCGATATTTGCTGGAAGGTCAAATATTTCACGAGCATACAAAACCAGTATATACTATTAGAGTGTATGTGCTCGTGTGTGTGTGGGGGGGGAGAGACAGGGGGGTCGTTTGTAAGACACCTCGATTCACCTTCAAGCTTTCAATCCACGCACGCACGCTCTAGCGACAAAGCAGAACAAAATTCGTCACCCATAATAGCATCGTATCTGTAAAGGAGAAATTGTATGTTATGTTAAGTAATAGAATACTTTTGTTTACGTTGGTTATTATCCAGTATCTCAGTGATATGTTATCAAGTTATATGCTACATGTCTGTATAGGATGATACTTGTCAGTTGACAGTATTATGTCTACTTCCTCGTCAATGATCTCACAACCACTGTCGACTTCCTGATAGTGAAAGTTAAACTATCTCGCTCGTACGAAGATCTGTTCGAATATCATCTCACATCGTGTCGACAGCACACCAGATGAAGTTAGAACTTCCCGATTGACACACGTCTGAGAACAGATAAAGAGAAGCGTCTCACCTACAAATAATATGGATTATCAAGGTACGTTAGTTGGCTGGTGTATACGGCGCGTGCGTGTATGTGTGTGCGCGCGCGCGTGCGTGTGTGTTCTTTGTTGTCCATTGGAGTTTAGAGGTATGGATGTGCAACGAGTGAAAAAATACCTAGACAAATAATACAAACTCTAGTTGTTTGTTGTGGGTTGACCTGTGAAGCAAACAATTTGTGGAACAGTTAGTGTCCACGTGTCTGTTTATGTGATGTACAGCCAGTCATGTACAAATTACGGCGTTTATAATGTACTCTGTTGTACAAACAGAGTCAAATACGATCAAATGATGACTTAACCATAAACTTCTTCCACTACCCCCGGGGTACTGATGTAAACACTCTCCCTCCCAAAGAATAATACTCTCGGTTATATTACACCGATATCATTATATCGGGGGTGAAGGGGGATAATGTAGCGAACATGTGGTGGTCGCGGGTATAGGTGTGGTGGTCGCGGGTATAGATGTGGTGGTCGCGAGGTATGTATGGTTGAGTTTATCTTGTTTGTATAGTTAAAATGGAAGTACATGATTTACCGGTATCCGTTGCTTGGTGATTGTATTGTATTGTACTCATGTCGTTGAGGTGTGGTTTGGATGTTTGAGAGTTAGGTTTTAGTAATAGATTGTTCTTGACTCAGCCAAGTCAGCGGTAATTAGACTAGGTGACCATGTGGGTCTAGCGGACAACAACTCTGACGGTATTGAAGGGATAATTCGCCTATATGTAAACCTAGATTTTAAAGGAATAAAGTCGATTTTTGTTCGTGCCTTAAAACGCCTACATGAGTTTTGAATGATAATGATTAGTTAAGACCGAGATCCGGGACGGGCCGGCGAATTCGTGACGCGTCCCGGATCTCGGTACTTTTCAGTATAACAGATATTAGATCTGATTTGAAAATATTAATATATAGAATGGCAATTCCGCCATAACGGTCGGCTTTAGCACAGATGTAAATTTTATAATAGTGATGAGTGGGTCATACTATTTGTTGGATTTGTATCCGTATGGGGTATTTGATCCTCCAGTAAATATCATATTATGCTGCGGCTCTAAGAAAACTGTACCTATAGTGGTATATTCCGTGAACTATTTGCGTCTTTGGAGGGACGCCGTTTAGACGTATGGCCTGGTTATCCAGCATTTAAATGACTGTAATAGACACAGTACGCTCTTAAAGCATTATAAGTACTCCTCAGACTCAGGAATAGAAACACTCCATCGCATCTCAAGCGCTGGCATTGGACACAGCTCGCGTGTTAAAATTCAACCTTAGTAGTATGTGAGAATATAATAATTTTTCCTGTGTCCAGTTATGTCCAGTTTGTACTATGGCCTTCAAGGCTAGCTCTAGCGTATAATCTTAAACCGAAGCTATGATACAATTACGGTCTGCTTCAGCGCAAATATCAGTTTTTTAATAGCAATTAAGCTATAAATTTTAATAGTAGTCGCTTGGTAACGACCGCCCGTTATACAAACTGACCTTTGAAGACAGTGACAATTGGGTTGTATAGTTGATAAAATATTGCTTTAAAGAAAGATACAGCAATTGAAAAATAGCTATAAACAGGCCTCCTTAGATAATTAATCTAAACATTCTCACAACTACCCTGATCTGACTTGGGTGTTCTACCACGGCTGTAGGTGATTCGCATTTTGTTTTTGCTTGACAGCTTAGGGACTGGTGAGACACTATACATGTCTCAGCATGAAAAGTTTCAACCCGGGATTCAGTGCCCTGAAGAATCGTCCAGAGTTTGAATTCTCTTCTAGATTCTCTGTGCCTTAGTTCACACGCCTAAAACATACACCCCCCCACACACACATACATATATATATATATATATATATATATATATATATATATATATATATATATATATATATGTATTAATAGATTTTCATATATCAGGGCTTTATATATGTATCTTGTATATGTATATAATATATATAAACCAAAAATCATCATTACTGTCAATATTTAGTTATGTATATAATCAGCTGAAGTGAACACTAATTATATTTAACTAATTGCTATATTGCAATTTACTATGTGTATTATTGTCTGTATATATATAGCGTGGAAATAAAAGTACATGTGTATTTTGATGGGTTAGTTTATTCTGGACGTTAAATTATGCCGTTTCACAGGCTTTATTAACCTAATTATATGTGTGAAGGGTCCGCCATGTGGGGTGCTCCAGGTTTTCGGACGTTTTGGCCTAGGACAATTCGGCCAACTATTCTTTCAAGATAGGACATTTTAGCCAATATATGAAATAAAAAGATAACTGAATGTTGGACTAGTTTATTGACAGTTATTGATATTTCTTAACTAAGAATGGACAGATATGATGAGATTACGGTTGCTTAAATTAATACTAAAACTGGCTAATTACCGACAAATGTTTAGTTACCTATGTCATAAATTGTGATTTTCCAGGAGGCAAGAAGCATGGCCAATTACTGGAAGAAATCGAAGTCAAACTAGATGACACAAACAAGGTAAGCTTAATTATATGTGTACTGTGACTGTTGTGTGTATAGTTTAAGGGGTAAATTATTACACAAATCATCTCATAACAATAATCTCATGTCTCTGTATAATTCCAGGATTTGTTAGAAGATGATCTATATAAAGACATCGAGGATCTTGGGGAGAAATTAGAAAGTTTCAAAGGTAATATGATTTGATTTATCAATATTTATGTGTGTGTATGTGTGTGTGTGTGTGTATATATATATATATATATATATATATATATATGGGGGGGTGCATGCATGTGTGAGCATGCATGTGTCAGACATGGGGTCAATTCCAATTTGTCAATTCCAATTCCACTCAAATCCATTTGGGCAATTCCAATTCCACATAAAATTGATCAATGTATAAATTCCAATTCCGTATTTTACCGACTCTTTTTACCATGTGTAGGTACTCCGATTAACTACCCTGAGTAATAACTTAGAATACCAACTCCAATTAGTTTATATTCCAACTAGGATTGTCATGGAAGAAATATTTATGTAGGAAATAGTTTTGTAGGAAACTTCAATTCCAATTCAAAATTTATCAATTCCAATTCCATTTTTTTTACAATAACCAATTCTGGAATTGGAATTGAAATTTGTGGGTTTCAGTCATTTAGCATATGCCAGTGAGTGAGTCATGTATAACAAGACGTCATCTGTACAATTTGAAAAGGAAGGTACAGTGTGAAATTATAAATTTCGAAGCAACAAAGAATAGAAATTAATGACAGATGGTAAATCTTCAGACAAGAAATAATGTGATCATTAGTACCAATACATCCGACCATTAATCAATTTAAATCATACAGATCAATGACAATTTTATCACCTCAGACCACTTAGTAGAAGCAAGTTTCTTTTGAATAACGTCTTGATTTGTTGCTGGGAAAAAAGATATTTGAAACATGTGTTAATTTCAACTTTTTAAATACATTTTCAGAGAAATTTATCCAAT